>OZ020522.1:656167-905124 GCA_963971425.1 Bryoerythrophyllum caledonicum
CTAACCGACCCCTCCAACCATGGCTCATTCTCCACCTATACATGCCCTCGCACATTGAAGACTCTAGGTTTATTCCGGAAATCCAAAATTCCATCACTTCACAAATAAATACACACACTAATCATACAATAATACTTTGCGGAGACTTTAACCGAGACATCGCCCTTATTGGGAGACAAAACGGAGAGTTTGTCACCCCCCCACTTGACACAGACTATCAATGGCAACAATATACGAATAACCTAGATTTATATTTAATTCCAACAAATACACAATACTCCCGGCAAGGTGGACTTAATTACACTCACACCAGCCTAATTGATGGATTTTACATCAAAACACCTAACCGTACCCAATATACATCTATCACCAATACCTCAACCAACTTAAACTCGGACCACTTCCCAATCCAACTTAATATACCTCACAATACCCTTATAAGTAGACCCCCCAACACAACCAACTCAAATGATATTAAAATATTAAACCCCATCCCAAAAGAAAACCTTGACAATTTTAATACAATATTCTTTGAAAAAAACTCACTACAAATAGACTCCCTTACAAATACTCTTTCTAACCACCAACACCTCACACATACACAATGGCAAGATGCTTGCACGACTCTTGACAAAATTATTAACGAAATTTCTACTACATTAGAAAAGACCTGTAAAGCGCCTCCAATACCACAACTCACACCTAGAACCTCAAAACAAGGGGGGTATCTCCCAAGAAAACTGTGGAAACAACATCTTGCCACATACCACACTATTCGCAAAACAATTTATATTGCTAAAACCAACCAAAATTGGCAAATCCACCCCATAATCTCCGAACTACAAAACCTCCGTCATCCCCAAATCCCACAAGTACCACCACCCAACACCTCTCACGGAGACTGGCTAAAAGACATTGCAATCATTGCAAAAACCGCCAACAAAGAAGCTCGGAAAATTACTACAAAATATGCAAGAGAATGTGTCAAAAAAGCTATTTCTAAATATCGTCAATTATACGAGACCAACCCAAAAAAGATTAATAGAAAAGTCTTTAAAAACAACACAAACCTACCACTAGACTGCATTTTAGATCAAAACAATAACATTCTAACCAGCCCTGATGACATCGCAAATGAAATACATTTTCAACAATCTATAAACAATAGACCATCCACCCCCCCATGTCACCTCCAACCACAACATACATCAACATGCACGTGCGGAGTTAGGCAATACCCGTGGCACGATTTGGACGGATTTACCATTGATAAAAGAGGCGAACCAACAACACCTCTCCACTCATATTATAACAAAGACACATACAACATGTGCCTAAAAAACTTGGGAACCAACAAAGCCCCCGGCCCAGACCATATACCGAACTCAATTCTAAAAAACATGCCCCCAAGATTCCATGACCTTCTATCACTATTCTTCCTTCACTGTTACAAACAAAGATCCATCCCCGCATCTTGGAAAACAAGCCTAACAATCTTATTATACAAAAAAGGCAACCCATCCATGCTACCTAATCACCGACCCATTGCCTTAGCTAACACCATTTACAAACTATATACTAGCACACTAACATCAATATTATCGGCCTACGGGGAAAAACACCAAATATTACACGAAAGCCAAGAAGGGTTTAGAGCCGAGAGAAGTACCACACGGCAACTTCAAACCCTCATTGCCGCTCTTGAGGATGCAAAATTCACGAATAAAGACATTTACATACTCTATATTGACTTCAAAAACGCATTTGGTTCCATTGACCATCCTCGATTGCTCGCCGTTATGAGTGATCTTGGGTACCCGGAAGACGCAATCACACTAGTTGGCAATATATACTCCCAATCTACCACTACATACGTCGGAGAATTCTTTGGTAAAACACGCCCTATCCCCATCCAACGGGGTACCATCCAAGGCGACACATTGAGCCCATACCTCTTTATTATTTTTCTTGAACCTCTACTGAGATGGCTTCAAAAAGGCAATAATGGCTACACATTTGGAACCTCTAAAATCACTATAAATTCGGCCGCATATGCCGACGATCTAGCGGCCATCTCCGGACGTCTTAAATCACTTCAAACTCAATTAGACAAAATAGACAAATTTTGTCTATGGACCGGGATGGAACTCGGGGTCCAAAAATGTGCTGTAACCGGGTGCCCAAACAAATCCAAAATAAATCCGACCGCCTTCAAAGCCATTATCCAAGCTACCAATATCCACTATCGTAACCAACCAATTCCGGTTCTCAACCAAAACCAACCCTACATATACCTTGGAATAAACCTAGTCCCATCTTTAAAATGGAAAATTCAAATTCACGCTACTACTACAAAACTTATTAAACAATGCAAGGATCTTACACTATGTCCGGCCACATTGCAACAAAAAATAAAAATGATTGATACCGTCATACGTCCGGGTATTGCATATAGTTTCTATGCGGTCCCATATTCCATGCCCGCCATAAACAAACTTGACAAAAAAATCATAGCCATACAAAAGAAAATATGTGGACTTCCCAATTGTACGGCCAATGTCATAACACAACTCCCCCATCAATTATTCGGATTAGAAGCTTTTTCCCTTAAAAATGCCTACCTACGTTGCATTGGAGAACAACTCCAGAATGCACTTAACGATAAAGGACGACTAGGACTAATTTATGGTGGACTCCTTCGACACATCCTTGCCATTTATGGGGGAGCACAATACCTCCAAAGACTTAAAAAATCTGATTGTCTTAGATCTCCCATTACCCGCACGCTTTTTCTACTCAAAACAGAAGGTCAAACATTTCTAAAAAGCACACTAGAAGATTTCCTACTAGACCCCGCGCCGCTCGAACAAAACTGGGCAAATGAAATACATAACCTCCCTAGACTTGACAGACAACTATCCGACAAACTCCTACAAAAACTTTTTTCCGCAAACATTACCGATCTAAAACAAATCACCCTACCAAATGGAACACACCTTATGAACGATAAGAGCTACAAGAAAATCTATGGTACCCCTCATAAATTAATAAAAAGTGCACTTAATATTGCCAAACAATTATTTTGTCACCCTACATGTCTCCATATATGCCCTAACCCTTGCACCAATCACCCCCCACCGTACACACTTAAAGACTCATACATCATCAATCACGATGACATCCACCCCAACATCAATCCCCCACTAACCCCTCCAAACCCGCCACATTCACAACCATATGCCCCTCCACCACATATACTAAAAAATCCTTCCATACACCCAATAAACAACATAACCGCGCACAAACATAGAAAGTACACTGACTCTAACAACATAAGCAAACAATATACAACATATCTATGCCATTGGTCCCACAACAACAACACCTACATCAAATGGCTTCCACAAAGAAATCTTTTCCCTTGGCACAACCCAAATACCTCCTCACATAACACCGAAATCCTCACACAATACTACCTTAGAACCCAAAACAATTATTACCGAAATATCATACAATTACACCACCCCCAAGCACAACCTTGCGATAGAAGATTTGTCACGCCACCTCTCATTATCCCCCTCCTTAACATCTTTACAACCGAATGCAACCCGGAAACTGACATAGTAGCACAAACAAATACAATCAAAATACAACAAAATAATGCCCACATATACGAAGATAACGGTAGACTTCTAATAACCATACCACTCGATAGACTAAAATGGCTATGGAACCAATATCACAACGCACTACAAACCCCCATTAACATTGAACCAATACCCCAAATATTTGAAACCGAAATTGTTTGGCTATACCAAAGATATAAATACCGAATACCCAAAAATGACCCCCTTAAAAATGCACACTACACATTACCCGATCCTATCTTAGACTACCTTATTACATCTTTGAATATTACACATTCATACTTCTCATCCCCCGTTACATGTTCCACAAAAATCTCAAAATTTTACTCTCCATTCGAACGCGATAAGATTTTTGGTTCTCTTGGAAAAGCTTTTGATTATAAGTGGAGCGGAATAGGCCTTGCACACCCTCACAATGTAGAAGAAACACAACAAGCAACACATTGGGCACGCCTAGCGGCAAATAGTGACCCCAACCACAACATCACCATTATTATCACTCCCGACACTCATTGGTACCACAACCCTAACCCACACCTAGGCCCATTCCCGGACTCGCACATTATAGTATTATTTGAAGCAGACTCTATGACTTACAAAGAACCCACTATACCACCGCAAATACAAACACCCCGTCTTGAACCAGCAACTCTACGTATCCTCTGTATACATCAACAAACTCAAGAAATAGGTACTCTAGAAAACCTCACTCATCTCACGTTGATAGCAAAAAATCTAAACATTAACAAGGTATACACCGCAATTGCTTCTCCCACACCCATTTCAACTCGTGTAAACCGCAACAAAAAATGGTCTAAAACCCCCCACACAAACATCTCGACATCACCAATTACCGAATTGAGCCTCCCCCTCTCCTACTACCAAATTAATACAGACCTTAAATTTGACCCCAACTTTAGCTACTACACTGACGGCTCTTTTAAAGAACCAACCGAAGTAAGCCCGGGACATTGGCACCGAGAAAAAGCCGGTTATGGGATATACAACTCAACCAAACAAATAAAACTAGGCAAAAGATTACATGGACTCCAAAATATTCTAAGAGCCGAGATGATGGCTATACACAAAACCCTTAAAATAATCACCACTCAATACCCAAACGAACCGGCCCACATTTTTACAGATTGCATAAATGTATTATATCTCCTTAATACACATATAAAACACCCTACTCTACACAATAGTCACCCGGATAAAACTATCCTCACATCTATGGTTGCAATGCTCCAAAACCGTACACAGATCACTACTCTCCACAAAGTCCGAGCTCATGCTAATATCGATGGCAATGAACAAGCCGACAGACTAGCAAAAGAAGGAAGAGAAAAAACCCACAAAAATGCCGAACACCCATACGAACACGCCCATGCCACCCCATATTACTTTCATAGATATGAATGGCCCTCTATGGGTGAAACTCCCGATAAAGGCCCCATACGCTTCTTGGACAAATACCTCAAAAAACATGATCTTGTAAATAACCTAGAAAAACTTACGGAAAACTTTCCCAATATTGATAAATGGACTGGCAACCCAAACATTCATAAGGTACTGTCCAACAATTTTTGGAAAAATCCCATTATAACGGATCCACAAATTACATGCCTAATTAAATTCCGCACCGGACAATACATGGGTAATGCCCGCAAACAATTCTTCTTTGGAATAGAAAGATTCCCTACAATTACATGCCCAATTTGCAACACCACGGACCCAGACACATGGCTACATATCTTACTCAAATGCCAAAACCCCCATATACACTCACTAATTGTCAAAAGACATAACAAAGCCGTATGGGCTATTCGTAAATTACTAATATCATCAACCAAATCCCGGTGTTTCATTCTCATGAATGCCGGTACCTTTAATGACAACCCACAAGAAAATACGGTCCCTTCTTGGCTATTACCATGCATCTGTCATACTCAAAGATGCCAATGTAATGCAAGATTCAAACCGGACCTACTATGTGTCAGAGGACTTTCATACAATGATCCCCCACCAAACCACATAGACCCTACTCTTACCATCCAATTTATTGAATTCACATACTGCAATGATAGATTCTCTCCGGACACTATTGCAAACAAAACAAATAAATACCAACCACTACTTGACGATATCCAAGCACTAGGATGGAAAGTAGACCCCCTCATTGTCATCACCGCAGGTGCTAGAGCCACCACCTTCATTCCCTCAATGACAACCCTCGAAGAAACATTTAAAATCCCCATCACTCTAATCAAAACTACCTTTTCAAATATCAATATTATTGCAATTCAACATGCTATGTCGATACTTCTTCATAAACGAAAACTTGAAAACAACCAACCCCTCCCTGACGCTTCAAACCCCCCTCCATAGATCTACCCCTACTTTTCCATTTTCACCGCACTTGCCCTACCTCTTGTGGGACTTCTCGGGACCTAGGGTCGTTTTATACCGGTTACTTGATACTGAGTACATAGTGTCTACCCTCGAAAGGGGGAAGTAGTTCCATACTACTAACCCATGCCCGGTGGGCATGGACTTAGTGGTGGAATGAACGGACACTTCACTCACGCCGGCCCCCCCTTTTGGAGACCGGCGTTCTTCTTCTTCTTCTTCTATTGGTTCCACAACCATGTGAGCCTAGTGATTGGGATGGTAAAGAAGTGTCGCCCATCTTCTTCGTATAGGTGTGCTTGGTCTTTGTCTATTTTAATTGTGTTAGATGAGGTAAGAATGTCGTTTTCAGGGTTACATTCCATTGTGTAAATGTTTAGTAGGGGGATTATTATGGGTGGAGTGACGGACCTTGTGTCTTGGGGTTGATTTTGTGGGTGGTGAGCTTGGATAATTTTGGTGTAGAAATTGTGTTGAATTCTTTGATAATATTGTGTCAATTTATTGATATTATGTGTAATGGTGTTTTGGTTGTGTCTTGGGAAGAGGTTTCTTTGGGGGAGCCATTTGTTATAGGTGTAGTTATTGTGGATCCATTGGCATAGGTATATGGTGTAGTTGTTTTCCATTTGGTTATTATCTATTTTTTCCTTGTATTCATGGTGTATGATGTTGTTAATGGGGTATGTGGTGGGGTTTTTGAGGATGTGGTTTTGGGGGCGGGGGTGGTGTGGGTGGGAGTGGGGAGGGTGTATCGATGGTGGGGGGATATTTCTTGGGATGATGTCGTTGTTTGTAGTGATGAATGAGTCTTTAAGTGTATGGGAGTATATATAGGTATTGATATGAGTAGTGTGTGAGGGGAGTGTATTGGGTGGCAAAAGAGTTGTTGTGCGATTTTGAGGGCACTTTTAATTAGTTTTGATGGGATGAAGTGGTAGATTTTGAACTCTTCATTGTTCATGATGTGCGTTCCATTAGGTAGGGAGATTTGTTTTAGTTCGTAGATATTTTTTGATAGGAGTTTTTGTAGTAACTTTAAGATAATTGTGTATTGAGTGTACAATGATTTTGTGTTTCGAGAGTCCAAGTTTTTTCTAGTGTTGTTGGTTCTATAAGAAAGTTGGTGAGAGTACTTTTTAAGTGGACTTTTGCTACGTGTTTTAGTAAGAGGAAGGTACGTGTTATTGGTGATCTTGTACAATTCGTCTTTTTTATTCTGGGTATGTTTTCGGCCCCCATATTGGGCAAGGATGTGGTGTATTAGGCCCCTATATATTGTTCCAAGTCTACCAGAATCATTTAGGGCATTTTGTAATTGTTCTCCTATGCATCTGAGGTATGCATTTTTTAGCGAAAAGGCTTCGAGTCCAAAGAGATTGTGCGGTAATTGGGTTATTATATTAGACAGACATTTTGACATGCCACATACGGTTTTTTGTTTGGCAGTTATTTTTTGGTCCAATTTTTTGATGGCGGGCATTGAGTATGGTAGTGCGTAGAAGCTGTATGCCACGCCCGGTTTTAAAACTGTGTCAATCATTTTTATTTTTTGTTTCATAGTGGCCGGACAAGCTATTAATTCTTTACATTGTTTAATTAGTTTTTTGGAGGTGGCATAGATTTGGATTTTCCATTTTAGGGAGGGGACAATATTTATTCCTAAATAAGTATATGGTTCGTTTTGGTGTAGTACGGGTATTGGTTGGTTTCGGTAATTAATGTTAGAGGTTTGTATTAGGGCTTTGAATGCGGTGGGATTTTTTTTGATTTATTTGGGCATCCAGTGATGGCACATTTTGGGACACCTACATCCATTCTTGTCCATTTGCAGTACTTATCTATTTTGTTGAGTTGTATTTGTATAGCTTTGATTTTTTTGGTTATGGCCGCAAGGTCATCCGCGTATGCCGTGGAGTTAATGGTAGTTTGTGATGTTCCAAATGTGTATCCATTGTTGCCTCTATCTAGCCATCTAAGTAGTGGTTCTAGGAATATGATGAAAAGATATGGGCTTAGAGTATCTCCTTGTATTGTTCCCCTTTGTATGGCTATGGGTTTCATTTTTCCGAAGTGTTCTCCTATCTAGGAGGTTGAGGATTCAGAGTAGATATTTCCCACTAGTGCGGTTGCATCTTTGGGGTATCCAAGGTCCATCATTATGGCTAAAAGCCTAGCGTGGTCAATAGATCCGAAGGCATTTTTAAAGTCAATATACAATATGAATATGTCTTGATTTGTAAAGCATGCATCTTCTAATGCGGCTATCATTGTTTGGATTTGTCTAGCGGTACTTCTTTCTGCGCGGAACCCCTCTTGGCTATCATGCAATATTTTGTGTTTTTCGCCATATGATGATAGTATTGATGTAAATGTGCTTGTAAATAGTTTATAGATGGTGTTGGCTAATGCAATGGGTCTATGGTTTGGTAGCATTGATGGATCTCCTTTCTTGTATAGTAGAATTGTTGCACTTGTTTTCCATGAAGCATGGATTTGTTTTTGTTTATAGCAATGGGAGAAGAAGAGGTTTAATAGTTTGTGGAATCTTCGGTTTAATAGTATGGAGTTCGGTGTCCGGTCCGGTCCGAGGGCCTTATTATTTCCTAGGTTTCGTAGGCAAGTGTCATATGTAGCTTGAATAAAGTATGTGTGTAGTGGGATATCCGGGTCTCCTCTTTTTTCTAATGTGAATCCATCTAGGTCGTGCCATGGATATTGTCGTACTGCGCATGTGCATGTTATGGGGTGGTCCGGTTGATAGTTGCACGTTTCTACTGTAGGTCTGTTATTTTTTGTTTGTTGGTTAAATATTTCGTTTGCGATGTCTTCTGGGCTAGTTAATATATTGTTATATTGGTCAGTGATGCACTCTAATGGTGGGGATTCCATAGTTTTGAATATTCTTTTGTTTATTTTCTTGGGGTTAGTTTCAAATAGTTGTCTATATTTTGAGATGGCTTTACGAATGTTTTCTTGGGCATATTTGGTGGTAATCTTTCGGGCTTGTATGTTGGCATTTTTTTTGCAATTAGTGCTATATTACTTATCCATGTGTCGTGAGGTAGATGTAGGGGGGGGTGGGCTTGGAATTTGTGTGTGTTGGAGGTTTTGTAGTTCGTTGATGATAGGGAGGCTTTGCCATTGGGGGTTGTTTTTTACGGTTCTTATGGTTTTCCGTGTATTAATGTAAATGGTTAGATGTTGTTTCCATGTTTTAGATAATTTTTGAGGTAAATATCCACCTTGTTGTGATGTTCGATTTGTCATTTGTGGTATGGGTTGGGCTTTGCAGGTTTGTTCAATTGTATTGGATATGTTGTTGATGAGTATGTCTAGGGTGTGACAAACTTCTTGCCATTGCGTTTGGGAAAGATGGTTATTAAGTTCTAATGCGTTTATTAGGGAGTCGATGCGTAATGAGTTTTTTTCAAATAATTTTGTGTTGAATAATTCTATGTTGTTTTGTGGGATGGAGTTGAGGATACGTATGTGGTCATTGTTTATGGTGGTTGGTGTACGGTTTATGAGTGTGTTGTTTGGAATGTGGAGTTGTATGGGTGAGTGATCGGAGTTCAGATGAATGTTATTATTTGTTGTCGAGATAAATGTATTATGGATGGTTGCATGGACGTAGAATCCATCAATTAGGCTCCAATCGCTATAGTTATATCCTCATTGTCTAGAGTATGTAGTGTTTGTAAGTACATAATTAAAGTTTAGGTTTTCTGTAAATTGTTTCCATTGTAGGTCTGTCATTTGTGGTGGTGTATGTTGATTTCCGTTTTGTCTACCTATGAGGGCAATGTCTCTATTGAAGTCACCACATAAGATGTGGTTGTGGTTGGGGTTGTTGGTAATATGGGTGGTGACGTTAATTTTGATGTCCTCGGTGAGTCTAATGTCTTCAGGGTGGGATGGCATGTGTATGTGGTGGATTAGCCATGATTGTAGTGGGTGATTGGAAATTTCCAAAATTTGGAGGTATGGGGATATGTTCATTGGGGTGAGAATTTTTTTAACATTGCTTGGGAAGGCATAATTTGTGTGTATGAGAGTGAGGAGGCCCCCTCGGCCCGGTGTATATGGTCTTCTTTGTTGTATACATCGTGTTAGGGCATGTGTATTATTGAAGATAAGTTTGTAGTGGGGAATAGTCTTTGTATGTATTTTGTCGATTTTGTGGCCGAGATTTTTGTTTCTTGTATAACTATGAGTGCCGGTGGTGTGTTAGTGTGTATAACTATGTTTTGTAAGTTTGGGAGCGCGGTGTTAAGGGATGAGGCGTTCCATGTTATTATGCTTGTGTTGTTGTTATTCATGTGTGGGTTATGGTTTTGTGATGGCATGTGATTCGGCGGTGGAGGTGGATGTGTGTATTCCGGGAGGGGGTTTAGGCATTTTAGTGACTCATTTATTATTGTGTTTGGGAGGTAGGGGGATTTTTGTTTTATCATGTCATTTGATGGGGGTGTATTTTGGTTGTGTATAAAGTCACATAATTCTTTGTTTATCGATGTGTTGTGGTTTATGGTCTTTAGGTTAGTTTCAAGAAATGTTGTGTAGGGGTGTGGAATGCTAATGTGTCTTTCGGGTGGATTTTATAGATTGTGTAGAGTGTGTAGAAGTGTATTGGTCCATTGGGTTATGTTTTGATTATGTATATTTAGGATTTGGTTGTAGAGGTCTATGTTGGGGTGTATAGTAATGACTAAGGCATATAGGATGTGGAATGGTGGGTGTCCATTATGTTGGTTTATATATCTGGCAATATATGGGTATGTGTCATTATGTGATTGATGTAATATGTGTGTAGATTTAAAAAGGGGGGCAAATTTTTAGGCGACGTGTTCATATTCGGGTTGTAGTTTTATGGTATTTGGTATAAAATATGTTTTGGCATTCTTTTTGTGTGAAGCGGGGTGTCTTTTTAATACATTAGGCATGGGTCTTGGGTTAGTCTCTATGTCCCCTCCAAGTAGTATTAGTAGTTTGTAGTGGGTGGGTTTTTTGTTTTGTTTCAGAATTTTTTGTTTTCGTATTCGGCTTTGGTATTCTATTTTGTTCTTTTTTGATTGTGTGTATTTATCTTTGTATGTGTGTGTGTATGTATATGTGTTTCTTTGTGTAGTTGTCATTGAATATTTGTGTGTATTTGTATTTGGTTTTGTATTAGTGTTCACATGTATGTTCGTATTAGTAGGTGTCTCAATATTTGTCTTAGTATTCGTATCAATATCAATATTCGTATTGATATCAATATAACTATTTGTATCAGTATTCGTACCAATATACATAACAATATTTGTACCACTATACATACCAATATTTGTATCAGTATCCATACTGTATTTTATACTATATGTTGTATTGTATCGTATCAACTCGAGTTTTGTGTATATTTTACGAGATATGTATAATTTTGTGTTTTCTTTTATATAGTATAAATATTTGTATTGAATGTGAGGTCTATTGTAGTATTGTATTTTGTATTTTGTATATCGTCTAATACAATGTATGTGCTTGTATAGGACAAGTATTTGTATTTGTATGTAGCTAAGGTATATAAGTACTTGTTCTATTCTATACTTTCTACTCCATGATGTCGTAGAGGAAATGTAGAGGTGGTAAATGGATTTTACCGTGTGGTCTTTGATCATTGCATGTTTGGCGGTTTATCTTGGAGGAGAGGTAAGTTGGATTTACCGGTCACGGCGGACATCCTTTGCACTAGTGAGAACATTGTTGCTTGGATGTCTTCCATATGGAGCTTGAGTTCTTCGTGCTTCATATCGGTGTAGTCCTTGTCTGCTTGGATTACCTTTTTGTTGATGTCTTCTATCATCTTTGCTACCTCGTTTGTGGTGCAATAAGAGGGTGATGATGGGAGGACTTGGGCGTTGTATGTGGTGATTGTGTTGACGAGTGCGGCGTTGATGTCGTCAAAGCCAAAGTCTTTGATGGCATTGGTGGTGGGTGGATGTAGTCCTTCCAAGCTCCTTGGGTGTAGCGAAAAGTCCACATAACTTCCATCTATCACATGAGTCTTTTTCACGAAGGTTCTATACACTATGGGGTTAGCACAAAGCACATTGCAACTTCCATTGTGATAATTGTCTCTCTCTCTATGAAACCAAATATCTCTTACGTTAAGGGCTCCCATAATCTTGTAAATTTTTTGTGAGGTGCTCATAGTGTTCAAAGTGATAGGAAGAGAGGGTAAGGGTTAGAGCTTCTTTTCTTGCCTTTGTTTCGATGACACCATTTGGTCCTTTGATGTCAACCACTTGCCTTGGGAGTAGGATTTCGTTTAGCACCGTGATGCGGTTAGTGATCATGTTCTTCACTTGTGTTGGTGTTGAGGCTATGATGAATGCCCATGATTCACCATATATCTTTCGTACGTCGGTTATTTTGTAGTCATGGCCTTGTATGAAGCTATGCCCAAGTGTTTCTTCAAACATCGCTTGAGTTGATATTGCCACTAGATATTCACTTTTTACTTTCACAGAGAGGTTAGAACCTTTAGAGAGGTTGTTAAAGGTCTTGCAAACTTTGCCAACTACATTTTGACCATCAATGTTTAAGATGAACATTCTTAGCCCTTTAAGCAATGCAAGACCATCATATTTGGGTTTAAGGAGATGTATCTTAAAGCTTCCCACCCATACACCTTTTGTTTTCCCTTGTTTGACGCTAAGACATGGTATATATAAAGGGTCGTAGACACCGGTGCCAAGCAAGATGTTCATTTTCTCCAACATTTTTATTATCATGTTCTTAGCCGTGTCATGCATGATAGGGGTGTTAGGAATTTCAAAGTGGACGGCAATGTGGAAGTCAAGAGATAAACCTATGGATTTGTTTGTCTTGACTTCACAAGGAAGTTGTGTAATGTTGTAGTGTTGCTTGACAACACCTTTCCTTACCTCCATGGGTACAAGACTTGTGGGATTTGAAGGAAGGCCACCCGCGCGCCATGGGCCTCTTCGGCATCTTCTTCTTTGACTCCTCTAGTTATCATGTCCATCACCGTCTCACCGCTAAAGAGTTCTTCAGTTCCTTCTTCTACCGCGAGTGCTTCCATGGCCTGAAATCCCATCCAAAACTTGTAAGTTGTGAAAACGGGTTTAGTGGACCTACCTTCATTGGTGTTGGACCTCTTCTTGTTCTTGCTGTTGTTGGTTTCGCCTTCTTTGCCTCTTAGTGTCTTTGATTTTGTGGTGAGGTTGGGGCTTTCGTCCGTTTGGTCCACCATCTCTAAGTCTTGAGATAGGTTTTTTCTTGCGGTTCCTGCCATGTTAGTTCTACTTCTTTCTAATATTACTACCGTAATTAATTTGTCTAAAGTAGAGGGGTCGTTGGTGGGATGAGGAAGGTCGCTGTAGGGATTGGGGCGGTCGCTAGTTTGAAATAGGGGGTCGCTACTAGAAGTTAAGGGGTTGTAAGTGGAGTTGGAGGGTCATTGGGGAAGGTTGGGAGGTCGCTATGAGAGTTTCCAGGGTCGTTGTAAGGAGTAGGGGGGTCGCAAACAGGGTTTGTGGGGTCGTAGGCAGAATTTTTTGTGTCGCAAGCAGGGTTTTTGGGGTCGCAAACAGGGTTTCTGGGATTTATGCGGGGGGTCGCAAGCCAAATTTCTGGGGTTTCTGCGGGGGTGGTCTCTACACTGATTGAAGATGGGGAAGGGAAATCTGGAAGGAGGGGGAGGGGGATTTGGTGAGAGAGGGGAGGAGAGGCGGAGAGGGAGAGTAAGGTCTGAGGGATATTAGATGAAGGCGGGGAGGGGAAATCAGGAGGGAGGGGGAGGGGAGTTTACTACGAGGGGGGGAGGGGGTCGAAGTGGGAGAGTAAGGTCGGGGGGAGAGCGAGAGGGAGTAGAGTGAGAGAGAGAGAAGCGGAGAGGGAGAGTAGGGTTTGGGGAGGATTCTGTGAGGGCGGGGGGGGGAGATCAGGAGTGAGGGGGAGGGGGGTCTATTGTGAGGTGGGGAGGGAGGCAAAGAGGGAGAGTAGAGCCAGGGGGAGAGCTGGTGAGATCGGGGGAGAGAGATCGGGAGGACGAGGGGTTCTGTTGCGAAAGTGGGAGGGGGGCTGAGAGAGGTGGAGTTTGGAGGGAAGGGGAGGCAGTTGAGGTCGCGAGAGAGCTTGTGTGTTTGTGCAGCGAGTCCGCCTACTCGAGGGAGCCTGTCCGCTGAAACTGCGGTGAGTCCGCCTAGCTGTTGTTGCGCCCCTTCTCCGCGGACTGTGTGGGCTGGGGTCTTGTGTGTTCTTGGTCTTCTGTCTTCGCGTGCGTGCTTCTTGTGTCTGTCTCTGTCTGCGTGCTTTGTGTGCGTGTTTTCTTCGTTTGCAGCTTTGTTTCCTCCTCGGGCTGGGGTATGTAGGGGGTGTGGGAGGCCTGCAGGGTTTTGTGAGTCGGATGGCTGTGTAGGGGTTTGTTGGAAGGGAGGGTTGTGAGGGGTTTCGGAGAGGGGGGGTGGTAGGGATTGTGAGAATTTTGGGAGGGGGAGAAGCTGTGGACAAGGAGGGAGGCCGTAGAGAAGAGAGGGAGGAAGGAGGGGAAGGTGAGGGAGAGGAGGTGGGGAGACATGGGGATTGGGATCCTGTTGCAAGGGAGAAGTTGTAGAGAAGTTGGAGGATTGGGAGAAAAGTTAAAGGTTTTGAAGGTATACTTGCCTATTTTGTTTTTTTGTGCTCGTGATGCGCTTGCTGATGTGTTGTTCTCACTTGATTGCTGGTTGTCTGTCGCAGGTCCACTCTAGGTTGCTTTTTGTTGTTGTTACCACCTTGTGTTGTTTGCTTTGATGCTGATGATGTGCGTTTTTGTTGATTCTGCCCAGGTAGATCCAGCTCTGAAAAAATTTGCGAGCGCTTCCGCGTACGATCTAGAACCACGAGTTTAGTGTAGTTTTCTACTAGGGTAGTTTTCTTTTAGGGTTTTAGTGTAGATCTGTATGTGTGTGGTGTAATGGTGAGATTTTGATGTTCTACAGCTAGTGTGTGTGGATGTGGTGAGGTGTAATGTGTTACTAGAGATCAAAGTGTTTACTGCAGAAAAGAAATGGAGATGGGTAGAAATGGCCTGATTTGATGTGTTGTAGCTGTCTCGGGGCAGATCTACGAGGTGTGTTGTGTTGAGCTTCACTCCAGGGGTTGTTCTGCAGTGTTGTCCTCCAAATCTAGAGTATGAAATCCTTGAACAGATGGTGTTAGATCTATTTTGTAAAGTGCGTATTTTTCTGTAAGAACATGGTGATAATGTAAAAATAACAACAACAAAGAAAGGAAGGAACAAAAAGGTGTAGGGAAGGTAAGAGATAGCATGTAAGTGGTGACGCAGATCTGGCTTCCAAAGAGTTATTGCGTGCTTGCGTCCGAGTAGCAATGTTGGCTCCTTGTGTTGCTCACTCTCTTGTATGACGGGATCATAGATCAAGGAGGAACAAGGGCTAAGTGGTGGGCATACAGATCCCGATCTAACTACACTCAATCTGGACAAATCTAAAGATGAGGAGGGTCAGTGAGTTGAGATCTGTGCAACAACACTAGTTTCCCACGCTTCAGATTAAACTTGCAACGATCTCTCTCAAAGACTTGTCCATCACCTCTCAAAATTCCAGATCTAATATTTTGAGCTCTTCCAACAAGTGCGATCTGCCTCCCAAGCCTCACCAACACCTAGATCTTGAACAATGTGGGCTCACAGTAAGGCCAACAACCTCTTACTGCACATACATCAAGGTTTCTAGCCTAAGTCCTTGTGCCTCCTCTCACCACGATATGCAGAGCTCACTCTCCAGACATCAGGTCACCCTCTCACAACTACACATGTTGGTGGATTTCAAAAATCTTTTGCTATGTAGGTATTATGGCCTTAAAACTTGGCACACATGTATTCAATATAGAAATGAGGGAGTGTCAAAGTTTGCAGCTATGAAAGTTTTCCTAGTGCTACCCATGTTGGTAGATCTTGAATATCTTTTTTTCTATACATCTTCCGCTTTGAAATTTGGCACACATGTTGTCAATATGAAAATGATCTTGTGCCAAAAATTTCACGGTAAAATAACAATTTCTAACCCTCAAGATGGTGTCAAAGTTGGCAGCACTGAAAATTACTTTCCCTAGGAAAGCAAAAAGTACGTATCTTTACTGAAGGGGACTGTACATAGGGCGAGTGTACTTTGGAATCCAAAGGAGAGATTTGAGTCACATGTACTCAGCTTGATCTGTAAGCTATATCATAATTGCAAGCCCAGGGCGAATTGACTCCTCGTTGGTACTTACCCAAGGGGGCCACAAGGTGGTGGGGCCAAACGTGGCCCCTATTTTGTTTTTGGATGGGGCCCTATTTATAGCAAAAGAGGGTCCTATTGGGCAAACAATAGCCACATGCCCCAAATTTGTCCAAAAAAATCCAAAAAAAGCCTCTGGGCCCCCCAAAATAAGAGGGCCAAAAAATGACCCCATGCAATTAAGATGGGGCCCACCTCGGGTAAAAACAATGATGGGGTCAATGTGCCCTAGGCATAATTGCAAAGATTCCCAAAAACTGATATCTAACTTTCATGCCGTTTTTTTACTGAAGAAGTTCACTTCCAAAAAGACCTAAAAGGAAAAAGGAAAACTTTGAGCTTTGAATGTTATAATCCAGTATATCCCATGAAATCAGGGGTTGTCACTTTTGTTGGTTCATGTCCTAGAAGGTAACTTCAAGGTCCTTCGGTAACTTTGCTAATTCTCTATCTTTTAAATTTTGGAAAAACTGATTCGTCAAAACTATGTCAGAAATTAGATTTTTTTCTTTAGAATAGCAAGGCATTTCGGAGGTTAAGAGCACCTCCACCAGGGACGCGCCGGCCTGGTGGAGACTGCCCTGGATTTTGGCCCTGAACCCTCCTCCGGGGTGGGGTTGCATGGCGCCTGGCGCAGCGCCAGCCGGGAGCAAGGTTATCTGGCGTGGAAACCTGACTCATTAAAAAAAATCCCCGTTGTGGGTCCTGCCAGAAGTGGGCCATTGGAGCCACTGCGGTAGCCCGTCTGCCCGAGGCCGCAGACAGCCTGTGACTGTCGGTTTTTTTTTTTTTTTTTGTGCTCTCTCCCAAGTACACGACCGTTCAAATGTACACTAAAAACCCTGTTCTAGGGTACACTAAAAAAAATTAGTTCTTCATTTATTTCATATATTATTTTTATTGATGTGCAAAGCAAAAATTCATAGTTTTTGAAATAAGAAGCACATAATTGCATGTGTCTTCATCTACATGAAAAATGTAATATGTTGTATGTAATATGTTATTTTAGTTTGCGCTATCACATACTATTATGAGAAATTAGATACAAATATTACCAACATGTATTTTAAAACTTTGTGAATAAAATTGATGTACCATCTCTAATATTCATTGACCAATTTTATTGTTTCAAATGTGAATTCATATAGTTCTTTGAAAATTTATCACCCCAACTCACTTAAAACTCCCATCTAATGCATTAAACATGAAATACAAACAATTACAGTTTGTAAGATCTTGTACTAGGATTGTACAAGTGTATGCGGCAAAAAATTTGTTCAATTTCACTAAACAGATTCAAAGATATTAGGGTTTGAAGTAAGACATACTCTCTTTTTGAGGTAATACTAAACACCTTCAACAAACTTTGATTACCTCCTATAGCAAAGTTTTGCATATAAATTATAATTTTAAGTTAAAAAGATCATGTTAGGCACATGTGCACCAAATGTTAGAAGTAGAAGAAGGGTAGACGATGTCCTTAAGAATCTTGCATTGCAACTATGTGAAATTAAATTAACAATAAACTAACAAGTTTTGCATGTAATATATCCTTCTCATATTTTTGAAATATAAACTCCGTATGATAGATGCAAAGATTTCTATTCCCTTTCCAAGAGGAATTTCTCATTTTTGAAAATAGACATAAACTTGAATATCTATTGAACTAGGAATAAATTATAGATTTGCTATACTATTTTTATATCCCAGATAAAACCGCTGCACTATTTGTATATGTTATTGAAATTTGTTTGTAACTTTGATCCATTAGTTGGATTTCCAAAAAAAAGCGTCAACGGAAAGCTATAAGAAAATTGCCCATCCAATTAAAATGATCAGACGTACATGCTAGAATTAGGGATTGAGGAACTCGATTAAAATTGAAATTGTCTCCTAAGGGAGCTAATGTCATGTATGAGTAAAACTCTATGAAGCCAAGACCATTCCATGAAAAATTCAATTCCAACAACACATACAAAATGTGTATCATGTACCATATGCTACAAGCAATATCAACCATAATAGTTTTTTCTAAATAAACTATGATTATATTGGTAGAAAGATATAAAGAATTCCCTACAACAACAGCCCATACCTAAGTCAAAATTTGACAAACACTTATGTTGTAATTTACATAGTTGAGAATTGATCACATGTTGCCCTTGAACGTCCAAATGTGCTCGATTAGGTCATCATGAACTTGGTAATGCTTGATTTTATCTTGAATGTTGACCACCTCTTTTGCAAACCGCTCAAAAGATAAGGGTTTATTGTGTTCTTCATGTTCTCCATGTTCAATGAAAGCGCTTGTGGATTGTAAGAGGTACTCTTGGTTCAACTCTGATTCAGGTTCTTCATCCTCAATAACCATGTTGTGTAGAATTACACAACATGTCCATATAGTCTTCATAGTAGCCTTGTCCCACAATTGTGATGGATTTTTAACGATTCCCCATCGTGCCTGTAATACTTCAAAGGCTCGTTTGACATCCTTACGTGCGCCTTCTTACTTCATTGCATACCACTACCTCTTCTCCCCTTGGGGATCACTGATTTTTTTTTTAAAGATTGCCCAATCAGGATATATCCCATCTGCTAGGAGGTAGCAAGAGTTGTATTCATGTCCATTGGTTTTGAATTTTGCATTCAACCCTTCTCCTCCCACATAATTTGTCATCAATGGGCTCCTATCAACAACATTGATGTCGTTGTTTGACCCCGGCATTCCAATAAACACATGCCAAAACCAGAGATTCTGAGATGCAATTGCCTCCATAATTGCTGATCTAATTCCATCTTTGTTTTGGTATTGTCTATGCCAACCAGTTGGACAATTCTTCCAGATCCAATGTGTGCAATCAATAGAGCCAAACATTCCTGGGAAGCCCCGGAGCTCATTAAACTGCAATTGATGCAATATGTCTTCTGCTGTTGGATGCCTCAAAAATTTTGGTCCAAAAAACTCAACTACAACAACAACAAACCTCTTGAAGCACTCCGTGGCAGTTGTCTTAGCAATGCGCACATATTCATGAACAAAATCTGTTGTCATGCCATAACTAAGGATGTGTAATGCGGCTGTTATCTTTTGAATGGAAGATAATCCAGGTCGCCTGACAACATCTTCTTTCTACATAAAATATGAATCATGATTCACTATTGCATCATGAATTCTAAGGAACAAGGACTTCCGCATGCGAAAGCGACGCTGGAATACTTCGGTGTTGTATACCGGAGTCTCAGCAAAGTAATCGTTCCATATTTGATTGTGCCCTGTCGCAAAATTTCGTTCGATGTTGGTAGATTTCCCTTTTTTTGAATCACCGTGCATTCTCTCAAGGATCTCTCTACGTTCCTCCGCATATCCATTCGAAAGTCCTTCATGCATCATAGCAACAACAAGAAATTGTTCCTCTTCATCATCAGAGGCAAGTCGATCCTCCCCCCACTTTGAAGAATTTCTCCTTTTGAATTGAATATTGGAAGCACAAAACCCTTGAAGGCGCCCACCATAAAGGATTAGAAATTTCCATGCAAACATAAATACATGGGGGCTTTGTAACCTTCTTTTACCCTTCTAATCTTAGAAAATGACACTAACAATAAAAGAGAAAGTTAGGAAACACATACTAAAAGTAAAACTTGGTCAACTTAGAAGGAATAATAAGTATTTATATTGGATTGATGTCTTTACATGAAATCCATAAATAACATTAATGCGATCAGCATAGTCTTAAATGAAACCCTACATTTCGTAGATAATTTAACATTGAATTTATCTTTTCAGTTAATGACTCTAGTGCAATGAGTAAGAAATGGAAAAAATACTTCTACTTTTATCAATACCCCTAGGATCTAAATTATGAGTATAAAAATATTTTGATTCTGTATTATTTTGGACTCATATTATTAGAAAAATCAATATGAAATAAGAGAAATGTCCAGAAGATTTTGGAATAGATGTTTTCTGAAATCATATTGTATCAAAACAATTGCGACAATCATTACAACATAAATTACAATGGTAGAGGAAACATAGTTTATAATATCACAAATGCAATACATAGAAAAAAGGAATTTACCACGTAAACCGTACTTGTAAATACTCTCAAACATTAAGGACTAACTCTATTGGGAAAACTACAAATATGCAATACACGCCATGTAAGAATGGAATGCAACATATTCTTAAGAATAGAACATATCCCAAAAAACCATAAGAAGTAAAGTTCGTACAAAAGTACTTGGATGAAGTCCACCTACCTCTGGCTTGATTCTTCTTCCTCCACATCGGCACATGGAGGAGGCACTGCAGTGGCAATGGGAGAGGCAACACCATGTTCACTTATAGAAGTCTATAGAACACGTGAAAAGATTAGAGGCAAAAAAACAAATTCAAAATATGTGACATAAGATATCTACATTTGTACACATTGGAGTTGAAGAGAGGGAGATTGCACAAAGTGTACCTGTATATTTGCACATGGAAGAGCCACTATAGGTACTATGGCGGAGGAGGTGCCAGCTAGTTGAGTAGGTGGCATTAGCAAAGTTTTCAACTTCTCCAATGCTTTGGCACATAGTAGAGTGAAACACTCTACGGCATCAGGCTTCAAGGTGCTTAAATCTGTGGTGAATAGCTACAAATTTATAGCTTCCTTAAAAACCGCAGTCTTCTCTCTATTTGCAGCCACCATATCAGCAGTTGTCTTCGCAAAATCAATCTCAAGTTTCTTCGTCTTCATATCCACCAAGGCAAGAGCCTTGGATTTCTGCCTTCCTAGAGGCCGCACTGGAGAAGTAGCACTACTCTGTACAGCAGACTTGGCCTCATCGGGTTGAGACATTGATGTGGGTAAAGATTTCCGCTTCCCTGAGGATGTCTTAGTACTAGCAGTGTTCTGATTTCTCCACTTTGGGATGTCCCGCGGATACCTCCAACACTCTAAATGACGAAACAATTTACCACCACCATAAAGTGTTTGGTAAAGTTGTTGGGCCTTCTGGATGTTGTCATCCTCATTTGTGCCGGATTCATTGAGATTCTCCACCTGTGCATGGAAAGACCCAAACTTTGTGACATGTTTTTTGAGATCACCCCACTTGGACTCCAAGCTCCGCGCTGTCCTTGCATAAGCATTCTTGGGCCCATTGCTATCATAGGACTGCAATACTTTTGACCAAAAAGCTTCTTTCTTTTGTCCTCTACCCATCACAAGATTTTGTGAAACATGCACCCACGCACGGCACAATCGTAGGGGATCGTCCTCTTCAAAATTCATGCCTCTTGTTACTTTGGCACCCTCTCAAGGGGACACCTCCACTGAAGCCATAATCCTAAACCTGGTTTAATAAGCACCAACGACGCAAGGTGAAATTAGAACTTGAAACAACTGCAATATGACTTGTAAACCCACCAATAACAAACAAATCTTTTAGCTAGGATATTCTACTCAAAGTGAGATTTTCAATATTAACACATGGTATTATTTCCTTTTAAATATGGTAAAAAAATGTGTTTAGTGGAAAATAGCACATTAACTCCTAAATGCAAAAAGTTCCAAAGTGGGCTTTTGCAAATCTCGGGCACATTTTCATAGTTGCAATCAATATTAACATTTCTCAAAATTTTATTTAAAGATGCAAGAAGACAAGAGGTACATAGGGATATTATTTTTTCTCACTAGACTTCTAGAAAAAAAGTTATGCTATCTAAAAGATAATCTAGTGTGCAGGTACTCCAGGCAAGTCAAAAAACATTTTTTAGGACACTCTATCAATTGTGATACTTTCAATACTAGAAAGTGATATGTATTTCCTTTCATTTTGTCATAAATTATCTTTTGTCTTTAGTGAAAAATAGCATTTAAACCCAAGTTTTCACACATTGTCACACATTGTCACACATTGTCATGCAAGGTACCAAAAAATTCTTCTTTTAAATCTAAAACTTAGAGAACTTCATGTTTTTCAATTTTTCTTTTTCCTACCAGAAGATGTGTTGTAAATTGAATTCCTCATTGTTAAATTGAATTCCTACCAAAATTAAATTGAATTCCTACCAAAAAAATTCTATCTACCAAAATAATTCAAATTTATGCTATCTACCAAAATAATTCAAATTTACGCTATCTACCAAAATAATTCAAATTTACGCTATCTACCAAAATTTCACATGTGTATCATGAACATGCTCAGGAGACATGATATGAATTACAAAGCAGTGAATGTAACTGAGTACAAACATTTGAATTTTCCCTTGCCTAAACTATGAAAACTGCCCACATGCAAGACCCTAACCAAACAATTGAAAAAATAAAAGTACACAACCTTCAGAAAAATTCTGCATACCAAAGTTAGGTCAACCTGCGTACCAAAGTTAGGTGAGCCACAACTGACAAGGAGTGTTAAAGCGCAGCAATGCACTATTGGGGGCACAAGAGTCAGAATATAAGCTGAAGAGCATGAGAGAAAACTTGTGAAGAAGCAAAGTACCGGTAAGTCAAGAAATTCAGGAAAGTCCAAGGGGAAGTAAAGTCAAGTCAGGTACATGCGAAAACGCGTCAGTAAATGGATTGTCAGCGGCAGCCATTCCTGCAGCCATTGCTGCTCCACCACGTGCTAGAAATAGATTGGTGGCCCAACCCCGGTGAAATTTTCAGTTGCCCGCCATATTCTCTCCTTTTCCAGGCTTGCTCCCTACTCCCTCCATCCCGCGTAACCGGTTTGGCGGCCCCGACCGGCAAGGCCGGAGAGCACCTTCCCCCGGACCCACCAAACCTGACAAGTCTATCGGGATGGGGGCCCGCAGTGGAGGTGCTCTAAGGAATCCCAAGCCACAATGCTTGGCACTAGGTCTCCGAGCTCATGCCCAAACTGCTGCCCCATTTCACCTCTCCCCCGAGCAACAGGCGTGGTAGGCCCCGCTTTCAGACTTCGCGGCAACATGAGAACTCGTCTAGTGATGTTACGAGTACGGAAGAAAGACCCCGCCAAGACGACAGTGTTATCAGGAGCCCGTGCCTCACCTGGAAGCACGGGATTTTCGCTCACCAGATTCCTCGTAGATTTAAGCCGATCAGCACGATCTGGCTTATTCTTCGTGGGGTCATCATCTGGAATCTGTGGTGCGAAAGGAACGACGCCGCCTTCAACGACAGCAATTGGTCTCTATATAAACTCCAGACTAAATTATGATTATGGCTGCTTGGAATAGAACCTTAGCTAAGAACAACCAAGCCCCTGAGAAGAATGAGAAACATATTATGCACTTCAAAGACCTCTGGTGCTGTAATGATGTGTTGGCTTACTGGGTCGATGAGCGCCTGAACTGGCACCTTACTTTGGGTAGTCCCTGTAGAATTAGATTTCACTTTAACACTAACACCACTTCACTCTGACCCGGCCGGGACTCTTGTCCTGCCTTGCCGGACCTGGCGGGGTCTGCCCTATTTTTTCTTTTCCCTGCAATGAAGGCTTCCTTTATTTGTGTAAAACAAGAAAATTAAAAATCCCAAGCGACAATATTCACAAGAAGTAATAATTAGCAAAGCCATTCAAAACTAAAGTGGTCAAAAATATCTTATAATTTGGGTCTAGCTAAATCATTTTAATTTTGAAGGCGTGACATTTTCTCTAGCTTCAACCTTGAATCTAGCTTGCATGTAATTGTTGTTTAAATTTTAGCAAAGTATGATGAAGGAAACCAATTATGGAAGGATACTTTGATGTCTAGGTGTGACACATGGCAATCATCATGATTTGCACAATGGTATATTTATTTTATTAGTTTTTATAAATAATAATTAAGTTTGTAATTAAAAATTAGGCTAAAATTTGTATTTTGAAAATGGTTAAATCCTTTTGAATTTTTTAAAAGCCAGATGTTGTATTAACGCTAAGAGTATCAAATGGAAACATATACATGCAATCCAAAATAACCAATGTTCTTCATTGATTTATAACAATTTCATATTTCTAGTTGACTTCACTGATATTTAATTTGTCCCTCCACAATTTATACAATACTTTTGATTCATTTGACATGATACAAATATGCCAAAAGAGACAAAAAAAATAATAAATAGTTTAATTTTAATATTATGCCAAAATCTGTTTTATGTTAGAGATGTGTATGAAATTTATTTTAAAACTAGTTTTGGTTTTATTTCTAAATTTATGTAAGGTAGGCATTTATTCCAAATTATATACTATAAAAGTGTTCAAATATGATAATTTGAATTAAAATTAATACTTGATCTATATTTTATGATTTGAATTAAACTTAATACTTGATCTATATATTATGATTTGAATTAGTTATTTATTCATCGTGATAAGGGCGGGAAAATGATGCTTGTAAGTGAAACATACAATTAGCTAGTAAGTCCTTAGTGGTGTTAAACCACTTCATCTAAACCGTTCTGGACATAATCTCTTGCACAATTCTTAATGGAATTCAATACATAATTTTCTTTTGTGTGGATGATATGAAACAAACTCATCCAAGTGTTTTACATGTAAGCCTAATATGTGTGGATAGCCAGCCTTTTTTTGGATTTGAGTAGATAGCCACTATGGCTGAGTTGATTTGAATGTGGCAGTCATTTGGGCATTGACGGACAATGGGAGGAAGAAAGTGTGTGGCTGCTACAACTCACAAAAGCAAGCAGATTGGCAACTTAGCGGAAAAGTAATTAGTATCAGGTGGCAATTTGTTTTTTTTTATGAATGAGTGTTTTGGCTAAGGAGGACTATCACAAAAGTGCAATACAGCGCTTCAGAATTTATTGAAGTACGTAAATTGGCAAATGATAAAATTGGAGTCTTGATTTTTGGCTCCCAACCAAAATTTTCCGGTGCAATTGAGGCTATAAAGAAGACTAAAGCTTTGCATGTATGGCCCGTTCACAAGAGCCTCTAACTCAAGTAGACATGATCATTAAAATCTGCAACACTAGCACTATGAAACATAATTCAAGTAGGATGCACACAAGTTGAAAATGCAAGTGATAGAAAGACATTAGGATGCACACAAGCTTATAAATCAACCACGAAGAAATCAAGGCACATGACCTTCTACATAAGCACCCTACTCCTTAGTGCCGTAACAAAATCCCTCCGTAGTCTTGTGCCAAATATCAAATGCTTCATCAAACAAAAAGGTCTCCAACTCAAAAAGCCTCTGAGAAAACGTACCGACGACCACACAAACGTAACCATTAAGAGCATTCTGAAGACTTGACTTCAAAAAAGTCAACGAGCTAAATGTTCTTTCACCTTCAATCGCGCCCAAAACCATAAACACTGCAATCTCGGCAAGTTTAAGATACGTTGGGAAGCGGCCTACAAGAGTAATCTTGACTTGGGCTACACGTTAGATTTTAGTTAGCGGGTTTACTTCAAACGGTTTTGTACACGCCCGCTCACAGTTGTTCGCCATGAAAAGTTTGAACATTGACTACTCGGAGTCAAGGTCAAAATTGTTTAGCAACGGAGGAATCACAACCTTTTGTTGCATAATCCCTCCCACTTTCATGACGTTACTCTCGCAAAACTGACACTTTAAAATCTCCAAATAAAGTAGGAAAATATAGAGAGTGTCCTCCTGCATCTAATATTGGGGATAGAGTATCCACATTGCGTTCAACGCATCCACCAAGGGAAAGTGTTCCTTTAACTCTACCCTCAAACGCTGCGCAGCCTCTGCATACAATAACATGATACATACAAGTGAGATGAGTAGTAAGCAACAATGAAAAGGAGAAAAAACTAGGGGTTAAAAGACACACATGTGCACTACGTTTTAATGCCAACAACCATGGATTGGAAAGTCGCACAATCCACGGGGTTGTTTTTATAGAGAGCAAGTACCTCCATATTGTCCAATTTCCACATCAACTGCTCATGATGAGTGTTAGGTCAACATCCCACTTCTAAAAAAATATTGAAGTGAGATTGTTCAAACAACGACATGAAATTGGTGAATTCATCTATGCAATATGAAGTGGCAGGGTCAATATAATGTTTGAAAAGTTGACCGTCACATGTCGAGAGTGCTGCAACAAAATCTTGAATGAATACATTCTGATTCTGCGCAAATGTGATCAATACATCTAAGGTTTCGATCATAGGAATCAACGCCACCATCCCCAACAAGAATATGGGGTTAACCATTTCAGCAAAGCAAGCCTGCAAGGTTGAAGGGACGATGTTCATCACATGTTAGCAACAAGTTTGGAGTAGAACAACGTGCATCATCAACCATTCCAACATCTATATATGAGAAAAAAATATTGAGCATACAAGAAATAGAGCATAGGCACTAACCTTTGTAACAGCTTATGTCTCCATGGAGTTGTTCATTTTTACAAGCACTGGCCAATTTTGATAAATCAAGCGTTGCATATGGTCGAAGGCACTAATCCAAAGTGTGTTGATGCTATAGAGCTAGTTCAGCCGGCGGCACTCTATCACTGTAGCCAAGTCCTTCAAATCTTGTACACACTTTAGGCTCTTGTTAAAGTAGTTGTATGTTGTTGCCAACAAGCGCTCGATCGCCTCCATAACCACCATTTTACTGAGGACCTTAAATGCCAAGTTACATATGTGAGCAAAACAATTGAAACTCTGAGAGAAAGAAACATACTTCTGGCTAAGCTGCGTAGAGATTCCATTGATGTAGCCCTAGAAAATCACATGTCTATCAGCCTTAAAGCTGACAAGTGGCCGTTGAATGTTGATGGTGTTGAGTTCTTCACGCTCTTTCGACACCTCAATAAGCAGCAGGAGAATGTCATCAGCCTTTGAGCCATCAATGACTTTGTCGATCTTAAGAAGTAAGGGCATACGCTGCCAATTTTCCACAAGGAAAAAATAGATGGAAATGCATGATGAATTATCGACCACCGTGACCTCGTCCCATGAAATGGCAATGAAATTTGCATCTTCCACCTTTACCTTCATATAGTCTTTGACCTGCCCAATGCACATACCACATCATGTATAAATTCTGTCTCCCAAAAAAAACCTGACAAAACATCTCTCCAATAAACCCTCTTAGAACTAAAGCAAGTCACACCAACTCTTGAACTTGCACCATACACATGTAGACATCCCCACAAGAACAAAAGTAAAGTGTTAGCCCCCCACATGACTCCCAACAAGAAAAAGTCAGGTTATTGAGGAACTTACCATCTCATATATGGCCTCAGCCATGATCCATCCAGATGAATGACACTAGTGCATTCTTGGGTAGCCCAGAAACTCCAAGAAGTTATGTAGCCTCTATCGCTCCTCAAACTCTAGCATTGGCCTACGGCTCTGGAGCACTTGAAATATTGTCGCAAATTGCATGCGCTTTATGCGCCTTAGGTCTGTATTCATGTGGTTTACTTGTTGAAGAATAGTTACGAGCGGTTATCTGAAAAAATCTTTCACGTTCTTCTGGTATAAATAATTTGGTTTGATGTAGATCTTGTACGCCTTAACACCTTTAACTTCCCTGTCCATTTTAGCCTGAAAATATAAGTTGCAATGAAAACAAGATGAGAATTGAAAACTATGGAACAAAGTAAGAGATTTTATATAAAAATAACTAAAGGTACCTTGCAGTGGCCCTCGTGTTTCAAGAGATTATTTGTGTTTGGCTTGAGGAGTTTATCTTTTTTTCCAATGGTCTTGCAAACTATATACATCACGTCACCAATGTATGGAAATGGTGCTTCCAAGTCGAATAAGTCTTACATTTGTAGTTCAACTATACACATCAACACAATCATTATTCAAAGCTCTACATCAAAGTCCTTTATGGCTTCTGTCATAACTTTCGAATTTCCCTGAAGCGTCTTGAATTTTGCCTAAATTTCTCTCTGCAGCTCCTTGAATTTTGCCTTAAACATTGTCTGCGTTGTTTTGAACTCCGTTTGAGTCACGTCTCCGATTGAAAAAAATTGAGCCTTCATCATCTCGGTCTAGTGCCGAGCCACCTATTCCATCTTAGTAAAACAAGCCTTTATCGTTTCGGCCTGGTGCTGAACAAAAAATTTGTTTACACCAACCCAACTTCACAGATCGTGCCCTAAGATATGAGCAACGATCGCACCTAAAAACATGCTATTCACAACTACTTATGTCACAAAGAATATGTTCAACTGATTTCGTAGCAAAGAGACATGCTTCCAAATGTAAATATGGTGTTGTAATCTCTTACAAATCATTATTTGTTTTCACCTTTTTACAAGAAAATACATGCATCATGTATAATCAAAATACATAAAAGATACACAAATATTGCATGGATAGTTAAATATATTTGCGACTAGAATTGCTCATGACCAAATGCAATAGTCATGAAAATAACCATGACGTTAAGCAAAGAATTAAAGAACAAATTTTGACACTTGTCATGTTTCATAAATATGGGTTATTCTGGGTATATAGGTATATTTAACAATCACAAGTATATATTTTTAATCTTCTTTATTTTTCAACATTACTTTCACATGTTCGCCTAAAGTTAGTCAACAAATAAATCATCAAATATTTTCTAATTCCGAAGGATTGATGAATTGTTATTGCATCTGCCAACCTTGGTTAAAATGACTTCTACAAAATCTACTTGATTAAAATAGCTTTCGATTTATATATTGAATTAAAAGTTGTTCATTATTGTTAGAATTGAGTTTATAAATGTAATATTTAAAAACTTAACTACACCTTCGAACTCACACTTTTTATGATCCTGAAATTTCTTATCCAAAATATATAAAAGTGCCCAAAAAAAAAGAATGAATTGGCAAATGCACAAGATTTAATCTAGTGGAAGCATAATAATGAATTTTGATCTAGCCTTAGTGAGGGTAATGAACAATATTGATATTAATGATTTCAGGTAATTCGTTCAGAATGTGATTTTGAAATTGGATTTAAAATATATTTAAATAATATAAAATAAATCATTTTTAATTGAATTTAAGCGTATACACTTTATTCATGAGATGCTAATATGTATTGCGGTTCCATAAAAACTTTTTTTTTCTTAACATAGAAACTTTGTTGAACTTTACTATCAACCGCTTTTTGAGGATGTGGATAAAATGCACTTTTCTTAGGTAGCATTGTTGATGATTTTGACTTACATTTTTATCGTTCAAGGGTACAAAAAATTCACTAAGGAAGATGTGAAATTACATAAATTTATTTTAAAAATATAATATACCTAACAATATGTTATTATGTACATGAGGACCGAGGTTGCAGTTCTAACTTTGCCACATGAACATGTCTCTACAATTTTTAAGGGCACAAATTTCATTTAGAGATAGTTCAGTTAAATTTCATTCTATAAATTTGATGCTATATTTCATCTTTTATTTTTATAATTGTTATATATTTGTTTATGAAGTATTCTTAATATTATTTCTATAAATGTTACAAATTATTAATATTGAGATTTATAAGTATTATATATTTAACAGGTAATAATCAATTAGGATTGATATAATTTGGGCAAAAAAATTATACTGTACAATATATTTTTGCCCAACTCTTTATTATAGATACAACAAATGCATCTTGCGCATTCACATTTGTAATTCTGTTAATGGCTACTGGACTGCAATCGTGAAGTTGATAATTAGAATATACTTTCAAGATTCAAAAAACAAACTTAAATGGACATGCGTGAATATATGTTATTGATATACCAATGTATTTTATAACCTTTATGAGATTCTTTATTTGTCTTTAGAATGAATCTAATGTCTAATGTTATATTTTTTACTACTTAAATAATAATTCACATTGTCTTACATGCAATTCTAATATAGATACAGCATGAACCTTGGCAAATTATCGTGTAGTGTTTTACATATAATTTTTAAGGTATTTCTCTTAGCAATTTTCTTGGTCCCAGTTTTTTTTAATCATCATATGTTTTTGTATGGCCGTTACTTAAAAATTGGTCGTTGAAAAATGTGCCTCAAGTGGTTCAGTTAGAGCTATCTCCATAATTATGTTGTATTAATTTTTAAATTTTTTTTTGTAAAATATTAATTGAGAATTTTTAATCAAAAACCTTTGTAACCATGCGGCTATCTCCTACTTTTGGCCCTCGTACTATATATGTTTCATACTTCTCCAATACAAACACTATGCGATAAAGGCATGGAATCTCATCTTCAAGTAGGATATTGAAATGCAAGAGACCCACACAATATCCCATATCTTAAATCATTGATCGTGGTATTTTAATCAATTTAAAATTATTGACGTCTTTAGACTAATCATATGAAGTCTAGTAAAAAGATTTGGTTTAAAAATCTTTGTCACTCCCACAATAAAGACATCTAATGATCTATCATCACGTCTTCCGTGCTTTAATATGAGATGCCGCTTAATTTTCTTTACACTACGTTCGAGTATAAAATCACAGATGATACATACGTATGTATTAGTTGCAAGCTCATACGATACAACAAATGATTTCAAAAGCAAATGACTTAAAAAATGTTGCACAACTCTTCGATGCCAACGTTCATTGCTGTGACGAATAATGAGGCTCTTATTATTTGGCATTGTTCCATATCTACAGATATTACACTCATACATTGATTTGTCCATTTTCTGATTTGAACGATATATGCTCCCCTGTTGCACAATAAAACCACAAATATAATCAATTATCGATCTAATCTTGAAAGTGAGATATTACAATAGAAATACATCTATTTAATATGGTGTAGAATCACCATCTTATGCACTGTTGTTCAAAGAAGTCAAGATCTACGCACAAAGTGCCGCAATGTTGAGTTGTATCAGTCGCCGGAGTATGTGTAAGAGTGACGCTCATACTTTGCTTCGCAAACCCGCTCTTTTTGCCATGGCCGTGTGGACAGCATACGAGGTTAGTGGTCTAAGACGAAATCACCTACTTCTGTACTCAAGATGTCAAGGTCTGCACACATGCCACACAGTGCCGCGACGTTGAGTCTCATTAGTGGCTAGAGCATGCAAAAGAAGGGCGCTACGTTGCAGTGGCGATCGTGTTTTGCTTTGCAGACCCGCTCATCGTGCCAAGGTCGTGTGCAGAGCACACGATGTTAAAGGTATAAGAGAGAATCGCGATAAAGAGGCAAAACAAATGTTTCAAGACCGTTTATTAAACTAACACATATAAGTTAGACAAAGAGGTAAACAATAGATGGCCAAAAGATGAACAAAAAGTGACATATACAAAAAGATGGTGAAACATGAGCACATATTATCGTTTGATTGGAGCCGTTATCTCATCCAATAAATAAATGTTGTTCAATGATTTGAAGCTTCACTCTTAATCAGCTTGGCTCCAAATCTTCCGTTGTATAAGCTCTTCTCTAAATCAGCTTGACTCCAAATCTTCTGTTATAAACTCTATTCCAAATCTTCTATTCAAAGCTCCGTTCCCAATTGACAACACTTTTATTTATTACTCTCGAGTATCAAACTTACTTCTTTCAATATAAGAGACCAATTATAGATTGTTGTAGTGCTTATCGTGACATATGAATTTTACAAAGGATCTAATCAACAACTCCCATTGCAATCACTTGCCTACCTCGTAGCATGTCAAAGTGAGCAGTCTACAAGCCTAAACACACCACATCACCAGTAGTTGAGCCAATACAATCACAGTATGAGCACAATGTATTTCTAAGATGGCAGTTTCCTACAAGTTGGTTCACACTACAAGCCTACAAGAGTACGTCAAACTTCGATGCTATGTTGCTACGTGCAAAGTTATATCCATCCAATAGAAGTCAATCATCAAGGAGTTGTAGACAAAACGTTGGAAATAAGATTGCTGAAAAGGTTGTTTGAATGCATTGTTGACGACTTTGTATGAGATGCTAAAGATGCGTAGAAAACTAAAGATTACGTTGGCGAGAAGCGCTCTTTAGTTCAAGTTCAATCTATCCTACAGCACTAGGAAACTTTGAGAAAACCCGGACTAAACTATTTTGGTGAACTTGTCACATTCATAATGTAGGTATTTCTAAGGCAATGCTATTACTACACGACTGGTCTATCTAAGATCAGGTTTTTGCGCTTTACTATAGGAAAATCCACGTAGCCAGGCACATGAAGAATGCAGGCCATCCCTAATTGCACACTGAAAAGAAGATCCAATAATTGAAAATTCTTTAGTAAACAAAGGTCTGCAAGGTAACATAGTATTCTATCATTTTTTGCAAATTAATCACATACCAATATACTACTATAGAAAGACAAGATAAGTAAATGGATTTACTCATAGAGAGAACATTATGTATTTTGTCATATTGTGAACAAAACAAATGATTTTTATAAAGCCAAATACTAATCAATCTTCACAACAACAATCACACTATTTATAAATCTATTCCTTTCACAAAAAAAACATTAAAGTTTTCAATACGGTAGGGAAGTTGCTTTAGCTATCCAAATGGCGTTCGTTGATGGATGCGGGTGTTGCGTATCTAAAAGAAATACACCGGAAATGAATTGGTGTCTTTACTAAGTGGACAAAATGCAAGCTTCATGCGCTTTTGTTTTGAAAATTTATTTATTCCTTGGCCACTTATGTCTTTTAAATAAATTATACTTGATTTGTTTATAGTATAGACGTAGGCGAAGAAGGCTATAGTGGCGAGGAACATCTTGGCAATGTTCCTTGTGAAGTAGGCTAGAGCGGGAAGGCAGCTAAGAATAGCAGAGGACGACGTGCCAAAGCAAATGGAATTTAATAGGGGGGCGTTGCTTTTTGGCGCTTCAAGTTGCAAAACCTCCGACATTTGGGCGAGTTGATGCAGCACCTTCCCCTAGCAGTTGATGAATGCACGGTGGATGAGCACGTTGGCAACCAACATTTTGCACGTGGCAACACCAACAACCATGTCATTGGAGATATATCCGACATGGCCAAACATCCTCGCCAACTTGTTTGCAAAGACATGGTCATAGAGCTTGCAACAAGCTCTTGACTGGTCTAGTTCATTGTACCATGCCTTCCACTCCGCCCTCATTTCTTCGAATGCCTCAAGAGTCACGTGGGCGGTGCAAAGGTGGTGCACACAAGCTTGCAGCTCAATCAGAGTACACTTTAGAAGCTCCCAAAACACCAACAAAAAAATACAACATCCAAGGACGCCACTACACCGACCCCCTCAACGCAGCTTCAGACACGGCTTTCCAACAAGCAAACGAAACCTACTAAAGTCAAAGGTGACAAAGGAAGTGGTTTGTTAGATCTCAATAAGCCCATTAAGTAGCACTACCCCCTCCCGCATGCAAGGAACATGTTGTATGAGATATTTCAAACCTAGTACGAGTGCGACGTGCCCATGTAGAGAGGTGAGAGAAATCAATGAACACTCACACCGAGACGGCCAAGGCAACCGGGCTTACGTGGGGGCGACCGAGCCTCGACCGGGCCGGGACTGCGGCGATCGGCGGTAAAAGGATAAAAAAGTTTGAAAAAAAATCAGTAAGCTACAGATGTCTGGGGGAGCTCTCGGACGGACATCCAGTCCTCTCCAGACATCTCGTTCGTCCTGTCCGTTCGTCAAAACAACCTAGGTGACAAAGAATCTGTCTCGAGGTGGCATGCAGCAGTTACCTCAGGTTGATGTCTGGTTCTGCATCTACGTTGTCTGATTTGGCAACGGATGAAAAACTAGACAAGGCCCAAGTTGTTAGCAATGCGTGGAAAGATTTTCTAGTCTTGTACAAGCTACAACTTGAGATACTTCCCTCAGCTTTTGTTCCTATGGAGCGTAATCGAGGTCGACACCGGATAGCAAGGTTCCGTTGGAAGAACGACCTTCTATTTTGGGTGTGGTCGGATGGGACTAGGCACATAGTTCCCAGGCGAGATCAGAGTGTTTTATTGATACGGCTAAATCACGAAGACCTAAGACATTTTTGTGTACGATAGACTCATTCAATGTTGCGCAGCCAATACTAGTGGGCAAACATGTATCATCGGGTCGCCATGAATGTTCTCAGTGAAGTGTCTGATCGGGTCCGATCTAGCTTCGACACTTTGTCACTATAGTTGCACCTTTTGCTCATTATGAAGTTGGGCTACCATTGGTCCTTAGATTTTTCCGAGCCGCTTGATGTCACTCCACGTGGAGCCAAATACGTGTTGGTGATGGTGGAGCACTTTAGCAAGTGGATTGAGCTAGGAGCACTACCGCAAAAAATTTCATAGTTGGCGGCCATGGCATTCCTCGATCGAGTCTTCGCTTGTTTTGGAGCCCCAACTGAGGTATTGGCTAATGAGGGGCGTGAGTTCCATGGTGCTTTCGAAGCTTTCTGCACCAAAGCTTTGATTGACCACCTTTCTATTTCTTGGATTCACCCGAAAGCGGACGGTTTTACGGAGCGTGTGGTACAAAATATCAAGCGTGACCTATAGAAGTATGGATTACTTCAAGGTGGCCATCGTGATTGGAATATGATGATACCATAGATCGCCTCTACATGTCTTCAAATGGCTGCTCATAGTAGATGATCCAATCCTTGTGGAGGGAAGTTGTGGGGTAAGTATAACGAGCTTTACACCACCATTTGGCCCAAGTGCGCTACGGTGGACGGGTGACTGGACTATGGTTGAAGAGCTCTTTCTCTTTAGACTTAGTAGAGTTCTTAAAATCGAAGCTATACTTTGAGCAGGTGGCCGCCAACACAAATTTTGGATTGGCATGTCATCCTCTAAGTCCGGTTTTATTGCTTGAGGTTTAATTTGAGTGCTCCTCACAACTTCAATGGATTCCGTAGTGGCCATTGGCTCATAGAATTCATTATTGTTTCAACCACTGCTCACTTCGTTTCCATCATTTGGAGATGCATTATGCGCTACGATGCCAATGCCATGACCGTCGAGCTTAGGGCCATAGCCATTAGAGGGGCTTGAGGCGCTAAAGCCCTTGAAGCGCACAGAGTGATTCTCCGAAATGTTGTCATCTCAATCAAGATTGCCCCTCAATGCCGATCCATCTTCTTCTGTCCTAGCTGCTTGGGCACGAATTTCACCCAATAATTCTACTATATTATGGCTTGCTTCTGCTTTGACCTTGTCAAATGCAAAAGGATCCAACGGGTCACCGTGGACGTTGTGAAAATGGTCATGTAGTGCATCTCCGTCGCCCTCATTGTTTGCTGAGTTGTCCCTTGGCGGGCTATGACCAGACAAAGGGTTGTTATTGCCGACAAGGCCTTCCCAATCGCCATCCAACCAATTATAACCTCCATCATCAGATTTGAAGCCCTCGTCCTCTGTGTTTAAAGGAAGTCTCCCATCAAGGTCAGACTCCTTCAAATGCACATTCTTGTCGTATACTTGAACTGGGTCTAGGCGAGCACGTTCTTGGAGCAATCGACTATTCGTGTAGATGTAAACCAAATTTTCCGCCTTTTTCACTCCCAAACGATTTTGGCTCTTACTATGCACAAAAGCATACATGCTTCAATTACTCTCACATAACGAGGCTAAGCAGGTTGGTCCTAATATACGCTTTGCAACTTGAGGCAATGATTGCCCCTCCACGCAATTCTACCAATGGTGAAGCAAAAAATTGATGTTTTTAATCTCTCTAGCTTCCAATGGTGAATATAGGCCTTGCAATTATTCATACTCTGTGATTTCAATCATTACTTCCTAAAAAGACACTCCAAGTGGGACATAGAGCTTGCAAACAACTCTATTTAGTGCCCTTTTGGCCTCACCATCGTTTTAAATTTGCAAGTTATTGGCTACATAAAGATTCAATATAGCCCCTACATAATGAAGATCTATTGTATCTTCTCCCAACAAGCAAGGAATGATCCTTTAAGGCAAGTTGCAATTTCCAGCAGCATGTTGAATGGCTCATTGCGTAGCTTGAATAGGTGCCCCTTTAGCTTGTTCATGGTTACCCAAGCCATTTCCGTTGCCAGGGTTTGTCCATCAAAAGTCCACAATTCCTTTAGTACTAGTGCAACTACAAAATCAAAGTTAGTGCACCGATGTCATAAAGTCTTGTCTGAGATAGTGACCCTCACTTGAGATGCCTTTGCATGGGTACGGTACTCGTTCTGCCTATTGAAAAGAGAAGGTACATAGGTTATCCATGTCGGATCTATCAGAACTATCTCGAGGGCATTCTTCACTTCCAAGAGTCGATGGATCACTATGTAACTACATGCAAACCTTGTTGCTGCCGGGGGGATTGCTATTTTGCGTGCCCAGAGCCGTGAGCCATGAGCCGTGAGCTGTGAGCTTTGAGCTGTGAGCCGTGAGTCGTGAGCGATAAGGCTATTTTTTGAATTTTTATTTTGAAGTAGATGGCCTAAAGATGTAGAAGTTAAGGTTTTTTAAAAATGAAAATGCTTTGAAAAGTAGGAAAAAGCGAGACCTATGACCTTGGAATTGGTTGCTAAATTACCGTAATAAACATATATAGGAAAAGAAAGATGTTTGGTTCAAATTTCTTTGAGGCGGATTTAAGAAATGTGGAGTAAAGAAATGAAGGCATAACGAAGTGATTGAATCTGATGATAGAAAGAAGCTAATGTAAAAACCAAGATGAAATGTACCCCATCATGTGCAACTAATGATTTTAGAAAGCAGGATGGACCGATGTAGAGAATTTTTGAAGTTGAAATCGATAGACAAAGGTTTGGATACATGAAGAAAGAGCAATTTCAAAGAGAAGTAATCGAAACATGTAATATATGTGGTGGCCCTTTTAGTCTCACCGCTGCTTTAGGAAGGGGCGCAAATTGCGCAACGCTCATACAATGCTATATCAAAACTTTACGTGGAATACTGCTTCAGTAACAAAATCTGAATAACTCATTTAATCTCGCTCCAACTGAAACTAGGAGCATGAATGAAGACATCTGCCTCGGGATCAAATGCACAGACAATGTTCAAGATGAAGTAGATGTGCTTACAGTAAGACCATTGCGCTCGTTTTTCTAGGGACTTTTTGGACATCTCCGTGAAGGCTAGGCAATCGCAGCTTGGAAATTGACCAATGGTCACCAAGTACGTGGAAACTTTTGAAATGCTCTTTGACTCCAAACTGACAATGCACCCAAGAGCCGGTGGCGGCACCATCAAGATCTTGCAAATCCTTCCAACCACAGTTAGGGCAGAGGCACAACTATTCTGATGTTTTATTGTTGGAGCATCTAGATTACGTTGGATATTCTTCTCAAACCTTCTAGTAGGATGAGTCAAATGATGGTCAGGTGTGGGATACTTTTCCAAGTCCACATGCAATGCAGTATGAGTAAAAAGCTTCCTAGGTGACAACTCAACATGCTCTGCTAGTTGGAACCCTGCGTTTTCAAGAGCTAGTATTTTTGACTTGCTGAGATTGGTTTCCAATTTCACTGGCCAAATGAAAGGTATTTCAAGTTTTGATAGAACCTACGGACGCTTTGTGCCCATCACACAACAAAGAATGTCATCATTGCAGAAGAAAAATTGATGTCTCTCATTCTTTTTCTTCTTATAAGATTCCATCAAGCATGTATACGTTGGGGCAGCGGTAGATAGATTGTCCTCGACAATCTTTCCAATACACTTCTTGATTGTTGATGCTTGAAGAGCAAAATACTTCTTGACGGATGTCCTCGGAAGCCGAACAATGTGTCACAGTTTCTCATCGCAAATAGATTCCTGTACAGATTACTGCACCCTTGAAGAAGATGGTGGAGAAAGAGTGCGGACGGAATCTCGAACAAGTGAAATAGAAGGGGACTGCGTCGCCTCATAGTCAGTTGTCAGATCAACAACCGGAAGATCTAATTGGTGGTTCCTACGTCGTATTGGTAGTGAGATGCTAATCTTGTCGGGGCGGTGAGAGTCAAACTCTGAACCTGGGGGAAGGTCAGCCTTTCGTTTCAGAGAAACAAAAACTTCCTCACCTTCAAAATGTGGATCGCGCGTGCAGAAAGTGTCAGCCCCAGGCATATAAACAAGGGCCTCGTGAAGGACTTTCAAATTTCCAGATCGTTGTGAAGTTCGCTGAGCAACCCTAAGTCGAAGCTCCTCTTTGCATGGGCCGGTTCCTGCCTTCTCACCGTTCAAGAACTAACAGTAAGTAACGACTTGCATAATCGCGCGTACCATGTCATCTACAGTTGCGACATATAAGTCATTGCTTCTCTTGCCAGACTGCTGCAACCATTTGTTGTGTACCATTTCGGCTAAGTTGCATGATGGCATCTCTGCCATCTCGAACTGGGAGAGGACCTTCCAAAAGGAGATAAGAGTTATATTTGAAACCACCAAGTTAGACCAAGAGAAAAAACATAATTCAGCTGACGGCTAAGTTGAAAGAGGAAAGAAAAGATGATGATGAAGAAATATTTTTAGGGCACATCGTGAAGGGGTGTCACTAGCGGCACCCTTCAGTAGGTGATCATAACATCCATCAGTATTGCATGAAGTTCAGAGCAACTCAATAAGGGACTTCCACTAGACTATAAGAGAGACATCAACAAATGAAAAAGGGTGGGCATCGATGTAGAAATATCACTCATACAATAGGCAGGTTGTAAGAGTGACTAACATGATCCATAAAACCGTTCCATTGTCAATATCGAAAATGCCAGAACCCAAGCCATAAGTCAAGGTGAACGAGGCCCTCATCGGTGGTTGCACCTGAAGACAACCACCATGACCGAATGGCAAGGTACTTGGACTGAGCCTCCTCCCTAGATGTCGAGTTCTTATATTGCTTGTATAGACGTCGGTGTTGATCCTGAAGGTCTGATCGAATATCGGCCTCTGTGTGCTTCTCCAAGGACTCCGTCCAATGAAAAAGACAAGTCCTCTCGCGGTTCTCTATGCGGACAGTAGGGTCGCTAGACCCGTAAATGATTCGAACAGCATTCCAGTTGGCTTGAACGTTGTCCGTCATAAATCCCTTGAAGTTAACAGTGGCAATGTTGTGTCTACTTGCAATAGCATTGAGGTTTTTCTAGAACACCTCCTGGGGAGCGACATCTTCAGACTGCATGTCGCATACTGCTATGGTCATAACTCGGCAGTATGTGGAGTCATAAACATGGCACGCCATAGTTGTCCACCCCTTTACGCGTTTCACGTGGTCGAACATCATCCATGAGTTCTCCAAATCCCCTCCGCCTTGCATTCGTCGGACGAGGTCGACTCCACTCCCAGGCCCAATCTCTGCCATCTTGAATGCAAAGACTTTGTCCAAATCTGCACCTTGGCTTGGAAATCGATTATCTTGAACAAATGCCCAATTGCTAGATCCTTTTAACTTCGTGATTTTGTCCATGACACCAAAGCGCCTAAAGTATCTAAATGAAGTTACCTTATTCCAGATATTGGGAGAAGTCATTAGTTTGAATTTATCTAGGACATGAATTAGTTCCTCAATGTCTAGCGTCTTCTGAGGAACCCCATCTGGACAGAGCTGTAATCCTCCAAGGTACTCCTTAGAAGCCTCCAGGATGATGGACGAGTTCGTCGCTGCAGGGGTCGGTTCAACTTGCTCACCAATGAGGGACCGAAGTTTGTCGGCGGAGTCCCTACAGTTTCCCTTCTTGACTGGATGACTATGGAATCCTAAGTGGACACAAGCTCGTGTTATATGAGTCCCTTCCAAAGCATAGTAGATCTTGGCTTGGCATGCCTTAATGCATGTGGGTGGGACATGACAGACTGTGCAAACAATTGTAGAATTCTGTGGTGGATCGCCAAAGGGAATGAAAGGAGATTGAGCGGTACCTTCCCACTCAGTTTCATTCTAAATGGACGGTCGGCCAACACGCTCTCTAAAATTGCATCTATTATTTGTGCACCATAGGTGACCCAAGCAGGCTGACATCCTAAATGTCAAATGGTATTCAGATTTGATGTGCGACGTAACAGTGCGAGTCCAAGCATGACCATTGTATTTCTTATCCATTCCAAGAAGCTGACTAGCCTTTGAAGTTGTCGGGACCTTCCCTAGGGCGGGTAGTTCGTAGATAATATCATCGTTGAATGAAGGTGGAAGGAATTCCACCTCCGCCACAGTAATTGAATTGTAGTCGAGTTTGCTGAGAGCAAACTTTGAACCCCTAGGACTGCTCAATTTTTTGAGACATGCAACTATACTATTTTTAGGAACAATAACATGGGGGAGTGGTGGTCTCGAAGATGACACATGAATAGAATAGAAAGGTGTGCCTATGAAAACTGTGGGTGTGATGGAAGGAATGACACTATGGGGAGTGCACGGTACACACTCATTGTCAGAATCATCACTCAAAACGTGGATTGCGTTATCACTGGGCTCAAGTTTTACCTTTGCAAAGAGTGGTGTCACGTCAGTTGCAATAGAGGACTGCCTAGGTGTAAGCGTATTGGAGGCAATACCTTGCCCACTCTCCTTCACACCATATACCGGATACCTCCCTGGCTTTAGCATCGACACTTCGTCTATGCCACGACCACTCAAAATTTGAGCAAGAGTGTGAGAAAGCTCTCATGTAAGAGGATCAAATACCTCATTGTACATTTGGAGGATCCCATCCATGATCTGAAATCGAGACAATAAGCGACAACCACTAACTGAAGAAAGGCCATCCTCTCCAAGCTCAAATGAAAAGGGAACTCCCGGACCGTCACCACGGATAATAACTGACTCCGAAAGGCCAATGTTCTTGGTGGTCATTCTTCCTGAATCTGAGAAAGCAAGAATGCTAGCGTTTCATGAAAGAAGAGAGACTGAAATGATACTAGAAAGGGGTTTAGGAGTCTCGTCAAAGTTGGGAGTGGAAATTAGAGAGGTTCATGGAAGTTGTGACGATTCCTTTATAAATTCTTGAAGTTCAAAGCAGTGGGAATTAATGCAATTTTCATTGGACGTGATATTTGTGGTTCAAGAAACATCTTCATATTCTCAAAAATCTATTTCAAGATTTGATGGAATAGCTGGCATTACTTGTCATCACCAGCAAGGTGGACACTAATCATGGCAGAGTTGTTGGGGCTTAGTGAATGGTTGCCTCGTCATGATACAGATTTATACCAGGCCGCCTAATTCAAACCCACACCAAATATATTAAACTTTCTGACAGAAGATTCTCATTAGATTCTTCAATGAAGCTGCAAAACATGAAGTGGCTAAGAAATGAATGATATTGTATTCTATCTTATTATGGATGAAAAGAAAGAAAATTAATGAAGAACTACATTTGTAATCCTAGATATAGAAATTGCGTCGTCATTGTGACAAAAAAGTAAATAAACCGGCAATATAATTGATTGTTTTTGGAAGGTCATCAAAATAAGAAAAATATCATTAGCGTCTAATAGCATGCACAATAATGCTAACAACAAAAGAAGTAGTGTTGAGGTTCACGAGCGAACTTAATTAGGATGGCAAATAGGAAATTAAAATTAGTGACCAATTGTACAAAATATAATCTAATTAAAAACTTAAATTTTAAATCTAGTAGCCATCAATTATCTTTTATGAAATTTAAGCAAGATTAAACGGTGTGACAGGGGATGACAGTTAGACAATTATAATGGAATACTAAAAGTACTAGTCATTCGAAATAGATTACAGTTTAATTTGAATTTTGAATTTGAATTTGGACGGATTAATTATTGTTAGTAAAGACTAACATGTGCATGATGGATTATTCCACTTATACTCAAATAATTAGTTTAGAAGTAATTTATGACCGTTTGAGTTGTGACGCCGTAGTTGAGGAAGACATAAGAACATGCATTGTAGTAGGTTCTTCATGCATATAGAGGAGAATGAGATGAAATGTGAGCATTTGCAGATGCCTGAAGAAGTTGTTATTGAAACACCTTCTCTTATAGTTGTAGAAAAGAAGAAGAGAAGGAAGTGCAGATTTCAATTTTCAAGTAGTAAGCAGCTTTGGAAGTCAAGGATGGGAAGACAGAAGGCCCTGGTTTCAGAGGAAGACTTGGGAAACACTGCTTGTGTCTTATCGTTTAAGAAAGGTGGAGTTGATGAAGATGGGAGATTACAGACCATTTAAGAGGTATGCGCATTGCCATTGCTCCATGATCATGTATCATTGAGGAAGACAAGCCACTTTATCAAGGAAGGAAAATGAACATGTTCATCTACTTCAAATACTATAATCTTTGAATCTGTGCTGTCATAGTCAATGAAATTTTGTGACTATGTTGCCTTAGAAGTTTTAATTGAGATCCAACGATTAGAAGTGGACCAAACATGTTCTTGTTTCCTTGCACTAAAATCAGGAGATTGGAAGTGTCATTTGGTTTGATGTTCTCAAGGACTTACAGGGGTTAAATCAGATGTTCTCTATGGTTTAGAGTCCTGTGGGGGTCAACAACAGTGGATCATATCAACTATTATCTGCTGAACATGATGATTTGCCATGAAGTTGATTGGTCTCACATTTCTTCATTTTTGTGCGAAGAATTTTGAGTTAGACTACATATTGTGAAGAAACAAATGTAAAATAAAATTTTGATGGTTGATGGGCATGTACGGGCTGATGTACATTACTGGGCATGCATGGGCATGTATGGGCTGATGTACATTACTGGGCATGCATGGGCATGCATGGGCTGATGTACATTACTGGGCATGTATGGGCATGCATGTGCTTAACGAACATCACTGATAAAGAATGAGCATGCATGGCATGTATGTGCTGATGTACAACAGTGGGCATGAAGTATGCGTTCAAGCATGGGCATGCATGGGCTGAAGTATGCGTTCATGTGCATGACACATACATGTGCATGAAACGTTCAATTATTAAACTTTACAAATCACTGTGCATGATATGCCAATACACATACATGTTAAACTTTCATAGAGTTATGGGATTATATACAGGTGGAGTAGATTTCAGGTATTGGGACCCATCCAAATGGTCCAGGTACTTTCAATGCGTGCGCCAGCTCATGCACCTGCCATGCACCTGCACATGTAATATTAGCGTGCCAAACAGACAGATCATGCACTTGCGCATGTAATATTAGTCTGTCTACAGTTTAATGAGCTCGAACATGAGCTGTCTGTGCCGAGATTGTACTTCTGATCTTACACACGAGATACTTGATGCGACTTATTAAGGTCGTTCTAACTTGGTAGGTTGATGTGCAGTGTCGAAAGCTAGTTGCAGTATAGTGAACTGACAATTGATTGTTCGGATCCAAACACTTGTAATGGAGTGGATCTAGGCATGCGGTTGTAGAGCATTGATCTTTTCAGGAGGTTTGATGGCAATTTTGTGTTTCATTTTTCCTTGTTGAAATCGATTCTTTGAGGTTGTGTATACACATTTTGAGGTCTGATCATGTATCTTCTTTCAGTAGGTTTGGTGACAGTTTGGTTCCCTTTTCTCTATTTGAACCATTCTACAAGGTTATCTGTGCACTAGTCTCATAGCGTGTCTTCTTTTCTTTGTTTTTTTTGTCTTATTCCCATGTCTTCCACTCGTGTTTCTCCGGATGTCACTACATGACTAATCTATGGAAGCTGACCACTGTGTTTGAGTTTGGAATTGTGAATGTTCGGGAGAGCGTCTTGCAGCTAAAACTGGTGAAACTTTTGACATGAGTATGAAGAACATGTGAAGAACTGTGAACATGTGTATGAAGAACTGTTTGTGAAGAACATATGAATCAGATAGCTATAATGAAGATCTACCCAAACTTTTGTAATTTGTATGAGTAAGATATCAGTGACTAGTCACCTGTAGTGAAGATCGACCTGTATTGGGAGAAGTCATTAGCGGATTGACTATTGAGTGTTTGGATCCGAATACTTGCAATGTGTAACTTGATCGGTGAGGTCAACCTGCACTAAGGATAGTTGGTCGCAAATAAATACTGTCAATTGAGTGTTCGGTTTAACTTGAGTGTTCAGTGTTCGGATTCGAATGCCTGCGGAGTGCGATGTTTGAGCAAAGTCATTATGATTGTGGGAGAATCAAACAGAAGTTGTATTGTTCCAAATCAGGTCAGCGTTGGCTCATTTGCGGAGGTAATGGAACAATTGCAGAGGTGAATGGATGCGATAGTTGATGGTACATATTTTCCTTCCAGATACTCAATGCATTATTTGTTCTTTCACAAATATGACAATACATTGCATAGGTCAGCTCAATTTATGACGTTGCGCTCATATTTTTGTATTAACAGTACCACTTTTGTGCTTACCTAAAGCATGCATGTCCACTTAGAATGATGTTGTCTATGTAAGTATGGCTAACCAAACCACATAATTTCTTGTATTGGAGGTAGTGAGGATAGTAAGCAAGTTCAAATATATCAAGATTGAAATTCAACCGGTCAGCAACGGTTAAGTTGTGATTGATAATAAGAGCTCGGATCCAAATACTCTTATGTTGCTTCTTTTTTACCTTTTATGAATGATTTGATGTGGGTTATTTGATTGATGTGATTGATCTGGATAGGCCAAGTTGTGAATGACAATGAGAGTTCGGATCCGAATACTCTTATTTTGCTTATTTTTTATATTTAATGAATGATTTGATGCAGATTACTTGATTGATGTAATTGCTCTAGATAGGCCAAGTTGTGCATGGCGACTAGACTTTGGATCCGAACACTCATATTTTGCTTCCTTTCTAGTTTTCATATATGACTTCTGTTAAATTTATTGTTTGATTTGCTTGGCCTTGAATGGTCTTCTTGTGCGTGGCAAAAAGAGTTCAGATCCAAATTCTTCTATTTGGCCTCTCTATGAACCCTATAATTCTACTTCTCTTATCTAGGAATGTTTGTCTCGGAAATTTTCAATGACCAGATCCGAGAGTTGCATGTTGGTTCTACTCTGTATTTAATTTTTTCGGTATCCTCACAAGACTTATTATTTTGTTTTCATATTTCACTCTAGTTGTAGTTGCCAAGTCAATCATGTGAACGTGACACACAAATTAGTGGAATGAAAGCACTTGAATCCGAAGTCTCTACAAAGGATATTCAATTTAAGGAGGTGATAGTTTATTGTGACTTAATCATGTCTTTTCAATATATTTGTTTATCATTTGTTTCATTGGATTTTTTCATTCATGAGTTGATTTGAATTAGATTTATAATTTGTTTCTTTGGATTTGTCTTGTTCATTTTTGCTACATACTATCTTCTTTGTGGATGTTAAAGGTTGAAATTGCTATGGCTGCCGAAGGCGAAAATGAGAGTGGAGAAGCAAGAGTTGATGTTCAAGAGACTTCAAAGGTATATTGTCTTCACATTGTATTGTTTTTATCTAAATCATGAGTCACAAATTTCTGAAACATTATTTATGTGCATTCATTTAGGACACTATTGATGGTGTTAATGATATGGACGACAAAGATTCGAGTGTTCCAATATACCCAACTGGTCTTGGAGATTCAGCTGCTGGTGCACGAGTGAAGAGATTTCAAAGCAAGTCAGATTTTGTTTCCATCCTAGACACCATGCGCGTATCTCACGAACGGTTTATATACCACTATGTTGTATGGTTCCACTTCCTAGATAAGACCCATTCAAGTAGTGGATGTGATGACTTTAGATAAGAGGTTTGAAGGGGGTACCTTGAAGGAGATCGTGCTATCTATGTTTCCATTTATGATGACAAGGAGTGCACATAAGATGTGACTGAGGACACGATTGCTTCATGGAATTCACATCGTCGTGATATTAACAATTGCTTTGAGGCAACTCTGAAGGCGGATCCACAGTTTACATCTTTTGTTGGAAAGAAAATTTTTATATTGGATAGAAACCATCGGTATACAGCATGGTGGCGACATATTTCTGCTTTGCATTCTGAAGACTGCCACTGGCACTATTCAATCTTCAGTGTTGTTGTTAATCCGAAGGGCAAAGTATTGTCACTTGTGAATGCCATGCACGACGTCAACTGGTAAAACTTCTATTATTGATATTATTGATTGTAGCTTTCACTTGTCATTTACCTATATGTTAATCATTGTATATGTGTAGGTCAACTCAAAATGATCATGTAAAGTCCAGTCTTACCGCTACGCTTCACCGCATGCGTTACTATGGTGGTTTGAAGTTTGAAGACTTCAAGGACTTGTTAACTTCACAAGAGTGTAGAACTTGCGTGAAAGTCAAGAAATCTAGACCATCGTGGTATCCACTTACTGTGGACGTTTTTATATCCTTCTAATATCGGATAATTGTCTTTTTTGTCTTCAATTTCATCCAATAATTTCATTATCTGGCAATTTCATGGCTAATATATGTTGAATATTCTATGCTTGATACATCAAGACATTGCACGGACTTCTGATGAAACAGCTGCTGAGTATGAAGAAAAAACACCCAAAGAAGACAAATTAGCTGAAAGAATTTGGCAAGCTATGACTTCTGCTTCAGAGAAAATGGTGAAGGCAATCAAATTGAAGGACTTTGTAAAGTATCTTGTAGTTGCCAAATCCGTGCATGGAGATGAATTTTTTGGAGAGGTATGACATTATTATTTCAATTTTATATTTTTTTGATAACAAATTTTATAACTCAAATCACTTTGCCTTTTATATCGTATGACATCGTTTTTGTTTTTTAGATCAATTACCATTTTAGCCACTTCAAGAAGACACAAATGACCATTGAAAAGTTATAGAAAGTGGTCACTTGTGCTGTGGAGCCTCGCTTTATGGCAAAATGGTTGCACTGGTGGAATTCAGGCTCTCTTCTTTGCACTTATTTTTTGGTTCCTTGATGGAGATGTAAAAGAGAGTACCCTCGATTTGTGGCTGAGTCATACAGCTTTCAAGTTTCTGGGCACATGTAACAATTTGCTTTTTTGAATTCAATGTACAATCTATCATATTCAATACTTTCTCATATTTCAATACTTTATTTTTCAGTTTGAAGCACGTTTCGTGAAGGAATTTGAGAAGTTTTGTGAAGATGGATGTATTTCTATTAATTGGGAGGTATCAACGGAAATTCTCAAATCTACTGAGTACGTCGATAGATGGCGAATTCTGCTATGGGATATGGCATTCCAATCATTTTTGCACCCAAGCGTAAAGCCTCCATTTTTTAAAAGCACTTTATTTGAGGACCGTCCTCTCGCTAAGGTTGCTGTCTAGCGGACTCTCTATAGGTGAGCAATTTATTTACCCTTCTAATTTTGATTTTATTACATTTATATTATGTACTTCATAATTTGTTTCGATTGTAGGTACATTGTTCGAGAGCTCACACCAAAGAATGCATTAGGGCAGAACAATAGTCCTACTTTTTTTGCTGATTGGACGCAGCCTGGTTCCGGTCTGTGCATCTACGATAAGCAACAAGAAAATAGGTTTTTTGCATCACATCTCTGTGGAGGAGGTTGGTATTTGGAGTGCCAAGGCTCATATACACCTGATGAGGAAACTAACCTTCGGAGCTCTCTTGATGTGGCTGCTCCTCTACCTCAAAAATCAGGTAATGAAGATGATGTTGTTTCCCTTCAACCTTCATCATCTCTACTTACCATTGCAGATGGTACGAATTTAAAAAAGAAGAGATTAACAAAGGCGCAAAAGATCAAACTGGAGAAAGAGTTAGCAGCCAAAACTGCAGCTGAGCAAGCTGTAGCTGTTGAAAAGGCTGAAGTAGAGTCTCTTGCCAAAGTGGCTCCTTCAATTTCTCCACCTAGCGATAGTTCACCGGTAGATGATGTTGTAGGATATTCTCCTCCTGTGATTGAGTCACATGCAGCCGGTTCAAGCTATATCGAAGCAAGTAGAGATGTAGTGCGGCAACGACGCCAACACCGTCTAACTCCATCTGGCTCTTCTGCACCTTCTGCGCCTACCCCATCTGAGTCATTCATCCACAATGCCTCAATATCAACTTTGATGGATTTCTTGGAGCAACCCTTGGGACCTCATCCATTATGTCAATCTCTTCATGATTTAGTTGCTAGGGTAAATAACTTATATTTCAAAGTTTGGCTAAATTTCTCTATGTTGTTTAGTACTATTAGAAATCTCTATTTTTATAATATTTCAAAGCATTGTTGTAACTATATTTTTTTCATTTTATTCTCAGGTTGGTGGAGGGAGGAGTCGTCGTGTTTCTTCAGAGAAGTGTCAACATACGGGAATTGATTTGCGTATTGCAGACATTCCCAAAAATTTACGTGTACCAGGGATTTCAACACCTTTTATAGCAATTCCGTCATGGAATAATAGGCCTACAAATTATGTTGAGACTATATTTGAGTTTGCTAATTTGTACATTCATGATTATGCAGTCCTTTTATTGTTTCATCCAAACGATTGCGACCTTCTTTGAGAAGTGGAGGATTGTGCAGAGACTTATAGCTTTTGTTTGGAGCATGATTGGTGGGCAATGAATGAACTTCCCTTGGCTTCACCACAGAATCCAAAGTCTACGGTAATTTGTCATTTTTATATTATTGATTTTTATCATCTAATAAATTTTCATTGTTACTATTGTTTCATTCATTCCGAAGGTTTTCTTTTATCATTCAAGCTTCTTCCACCCACTTTGTTTTTGTAGTGCACTCGTTTCTAGGTTCAACTATTTGTGCGGGACACTCTTGTGCAATCCAAGTTCTCCATCACATGTGATATCGAGATATTGCAGTTCGTAGAGACAGTATCCCTCCGGAATGCACCCAATCGTCACAAAGCGCTTTTCAAAGTAACCGCTCCGGTTTCGTTCCCACAGAGACCTAATGTTATTTTTCAAATACTCCGGATTACTAAATTTATCACAGCAAATCGTTTACGAGTTAGCTATCATCTTTACTTACGTAGGATAGTTCCGGATCCTTCCGGAGCCGGATATTATATAGACATGTCCGGAATGTAATTTCCGGAACGCCGAAGGGTAGTTTGATTTGTCTCTGTTCCTCCTCAGAGAGTCTCCTGGAGTTTTTAAGCGAGTGGCCGGAGTCCACTGATCATGTTTTCTTTAAGTGACTGGACTTCCCACTGCCCTGTGACTTTAAGTGGCTAGGCACCCACTATCCGGAACTTATAGTGACGAAACACCACTCTCCCTATGCTATTAACTGATGATTGGATTGTTGCTGCTAGACTTAGACTCTCACGACATCCAGAAGGCCTTCCGAACGCGGTTACACAGAGCTAAGCCCGGACTATAATGATATTCCGGGGCGTATAGTTGCAATTCTCCGGAACAGAGGCTCACCGTTTGCTATGGTTATTTCATCTAGATCTTTGTATCAAGCCTTTTTCCTATCTTAGAGAAGAACTCCGATCGTTAACCATAATCTAGTTTAACACGGATTCTTCCATGAACTAGAGATTACCAGGAACACCTCTGCAGTTCATCTCCTCCCCTCCTGGCTACTTCCGGACCCTGGAGACTACCAGGAACACCTCTGCAATAGTTCTCTCCAGCTCTCCCACGCGATCTCCTCACACAGACCTAGATAATTTCCCCCTCTGGCTAAACACTCGAGTTACACTATTCCGGACAAACCATTCACACAATGATACGCACAAGAATGGATCACGCCCTCACAAGTCATAAACACCACACCAAAAGTACCAGGGAGCAAATCTGAGTAGATAGGAGCAAAGTTTATTTTGACCTGAGAAGAAGAAGAACAAAAGGTCTTTGCCCAAAACCCCACTACTAAATACTAACTAAGTTCCTTCTAAACTTAGCTTTCCTCCTAGGCAACCACGGGAAGTCCGCTAGATCTTATCTAAAAGATCCGAGAAATCCGGAAAAGGTCCAGATCGGATCTCAGATCCAAAAATCACGGGACAATTCCGTCTTCGGAATTCTAATTCTAATCTACAAAAATAGACAGTCGATTCCGTCAGCAGCCGGGTGCACTTGGGGCCCCATCGTTAATCGCTGCTGATCCGGAATCTAAACCCGAGAAAAGAAGAAAAAGAAATACAAAGCCTAACCAATCCTAAGTCGGAGCTCCTGGGCCTCGATTTCTCCCACTCCGGCGGGAAGGGGAGATTTCCACCGGAGCGCGCTGCTTGCCCTTTGCCTTCTTCGACGTTGCCGGCGAAAGAGTGGTCCTCCGAGTCGATGGTCCGGTCGTTGGAGAGACGCTAGCTACCGGAGTCCTGGCGTCCGGCGGTGGAGGGGGTTGTTCCGGTGATCCTTCCGAAACCGGCAGTGCTGGCAGTTCCGTCGCGGAAGCTGACATGGTCTCCTGGACCAAATCTCGGTAACTTCCGGATGGACTCCTGGGTCCGGGCGCCAACCTCTGGGACACAGACTTGGGTGGTACCGGAACCTCACCTTCTACCGGAGGATCTGGCAAGCGCATATTTGGTGGCAATAGAAGATCTGGAAGCTTCTTCAGGATCTCACTTGTACTCAGATTGGGAAGCACGATGCCCTCCGTTGGCGTCCGAGGTGACGGAGTGTCGAGAGACTCCGGATTCGCTGAGGTGCCCGGAGCTGGAGTGGTCTTGGTTGGTGGTTTCGGAGGGACCGTAGTTCGTGTTGGGGTCGTGGTGCCTTCCGGTCTCGGTGCTGCCGGGTCTTCCGGAAGCTCCTTGGTGACGTTGTCGACGAGTAGCTTCATCTGCTCCCAGGTTCGTCCCATCATCTCCGCTTGGTCCAGGAGAAACCGGATGATGTTGGCCCTAGTGACCTTCTCCTTCTTCTCCACCAGTTCGGTGAAGAGCCGGCTCTGGTTGATGACGTCAACCGAAATTTCTAGGGCCGCTGCGGACGCATTCAAGGCATTCTCTTCAGCCAGTTTCCGGGCCGTCACCGCCCGGGCTACCTCCGCGACGTATTGCTTCATCTTCCTTTCCATCTCCGTACTGGCCTTGTGCATGGAAGAAATCTGGGTGTGTAGCGCCTTCGTGCCCACCTCCCGGCTCCGGAGTTCCTCCACCTGTTGATGGCGTCCTCCAGCCGGTCGACATCCAAACTCCGGAAGATTTTCTCCACGGTGGTGGTGATGATGAAGTTGGTCCCTTAAGGAGCCCAACCCTCCAGCTGATGTCGCGTGTGAGCTCATCCATTAGCTTCAGCTGACCCCTGCACTCGACCCGGTCAACCTTCATCCTCTTCCGGCTAGTCCCTTCTGAGGATCCGGACTCGTCTTCTCCGGATGATGCGGAGGAGTTGCGGATACCCGAACTCTCCGCCTCGGGCTCCTTCCCCCGAGGTCTCTTTGGCGCTTTCCGGCCTTCGGAGTGCCTATGGGTGCTGCTTCCGGCACAAGCTCCTTCTCTCCGGACTCCTCTTCCTCCGACTCCTCCCCTCCATGCCTCTGGAAGTTAAGGACTTCGTCGTACTTCCGGATTTCCGCCTGAGTTAGCTGCTGGTGGTGAGCATAGAGGTGCACCACGTACGAGGCCAGTGGTGTTGCCGATTTCTTCACCTTCTGGAGATTGGCCACGAGATGGTTGATCATCTCGGTCATGAGCGTTCCCCAGTCGACGACGATCTTCCCCCGGAGTGCTCCGAGGAAAGTGCAGGCCCACTTCGCCACTACCCGTCTCGGCTTTTCCGGATGGAAGATAGGGTTTAAAAACCCTAGCACGAGCTGGGAATCCAGGTACCGAAGGTCTTGAAAGTTGTAGCCATCCTTTGGGTCCGCTGGTCCTCCGAACTCCTCCGCCAGAAACTCGTCCCGCCTTTCCACCACCTTGGTGCGGCCGGCTCGGAAATCGTATGCCTGCGACCATTCCGGGACTCCCCAGACTTCCGGATGGGCTCTCATCAGCCCCTTGTATTTACTGTCTGGGGTGCCCACCAGTTCCCGGACGTAGACCTCCTCCCGGATGCCCCAGGGAACCTCGAGCAAACCCTCGTATCCCATATACTTCAGGCTAGTCTTCAGCATGTTGAGTTTGTCCGGGTCTTCTGGGATTTCCGGAAGAACACGGGTTAAGGGTAGGAGCGCGACTGCCAGCTCGTCGTCTCTCCGACCGCGCCCATCTCTGTCAGTTCGCTTCTTCTTGGCCATAGGAACCGTCTTCATCGAGCTGACCTAATCCCTTACTTTCTCTCAATGTTGTCCCTGCACGCACTGTCCTCGCCAAAACTCTCCCTAACGGACGCACGTCCGCTCTAACCGTCTAAGCTCCAAACCCTAACGGCTAGCAGTTAGAAAAATTGTAAGAGGGAGAAGGGAGAAAGAGAAAGTAAGAGAGCAAGCGTTGGGCGGAACCTTAACATGCGAAGAAGAACTGAAAGAAAGAGTTTTCCCCCCAAACCCCAGCCTTAAGTAGTCGGGCCGTTAGTACGGCTCATGATGACAGTTGATGGTGAGCTTTCCGGCTGATGGTTCCGGATAATTGACTGCCCCAAAATTCTGGTAACTACTCCGGCTCCGCTTTTAACAGTTTTAGGTTTAATTAGGGTTTGCAGTCCGGGCCATCTGACTTTATTATTGCATCCTAAAAAATCCTTTTTTGTAACCCTATGCTCACAGCTCACAACTCACCGCTCACCGCTCACCGCTTTGGGCACGCAAAATAGCTTCGTCCTTGCTGCCGGCCACAAAATAGACAATTTTGGCAAAAATTGGCAAAAAAGAGCTATGGGCACATGGTGGTTCCGAATGTACAATACAACCTCTTTCGCCTTTTGGACAAGGTCTACAAATATGTCTTCCTCCAGCCCTCAAAGAGTAGGTCCAAAATAAGTCCGCAACACCCTTGTGTATATATGTGCGGGTACTCCTCGGTGACCTTCTTCATTGCCCTCAACATGCTTGTTGCATTATCGGTGCACACTTGGACCACATTCAATGGTCCAACCTTTTTGACGAAAATTTTCAATTGGTCCCCTACATATGCCTTGGATTTCTTCATACCCCTGGTGTCTATAGACCCCAAGAAGATATCACCCATTGGACGTATGAGCATGAGAGGACGACGCGTAACATTGTCCCACCCGTCCGAGCATATTGTTGCTCCATACTTGGCAATATCTACACCGGTCTTCCTGTCAACAAGGTCTTTCACTTTTTTTTAAAGGGCTCAATATATGTCGTCCTCATGGCATTCTACTATGGCGGTGTATAATCAAAATCCGCCTTTGACGTTACGAGTGTAGCCTTAACAGAGGAAGGATGTCTAACCATGTTGAATGCAATGACGTTTGCTTCTTAAAAAAATTGTGCCCATAATTTGTCCAATTCTTTTCGTGTTTCAAGTTCGTAAGCCTCTAGGAAGCTCCTTTGCCGTACAGATCTTGGCGTTGATGATGTTGCTTGGCTTAGGAGATTTGTAGATTTTGTATTCTCCTCATTTCAGGTTTCCAAGGCACTACCTTGTTGGATCAATTGGCTGGAACTAGGTTCTGTGGAACCTGCCGCTGGTGCGCTAGGAAGGCCAACAATCTCCATCTCGGTCATCCTAGTAGGAATAATATTCTCGCATCTTTTAAAACATGCTTTAACAACTCCTAGGGCCTTAATGCATGAAGTCTTTGTCCATTGTGGATACCCATAGTGTGACATGTACCTGCCGTGTCTGTATGCAAATGTGTAATTGCACCAAACACATGTCACTTGATCCTTCTTGATAAATGTGAACCATGAGGCCCATTCCATTGTTTGAGCCCTTTGTTGGGACGACATCACTATAAAATTGCTAAATTATTGTGCCAAAATAGTTCACCAAAAGTAATAAAATTATGTGTGCTAATAGAAAATGTGGACTCAAAGGTCATTCACAAACTTGTAGATTCATGCAAAGAGCCCAATAAGGAGTTCTAGGACACAAAGCCAAGGATGTGAGGGGGGACAAACACATCGCATATGGCTCTTATATAGTGTTGGTGTAAGAGCATACGGTTGCTTATGATTAGAATCTTGCATGTACATGACGCGCGCGCGCACGCTGGAGCCTTAGCGCGTATTGGACTAACTCGCACGTTTGGAGGCCGGACGCATTTGCTGGGGAGCCAAGCGCGTGTGTAGTGGGGTGGGCGCGCATAATGTTGGGTGCGCGCATGCGGGTGGGTGAGGGGCGCGCGCTCATTGAATTCTCAAACTACTTGTAGGTTTGCACTAGTACGTTGCTATGGATTAATACATTGCACAATGTTATCATTATGATGTATCAAAAATCTTATAAAATTCCACTAAAAATACAAAGTTTAACTCAAGTTTTGTTCGGCAATTTTCTATAATGCCACTTTTATCTCTTATTGAATGATTTATAAAGGTGTGGGAACAACAGAGCTTCATAGAGATCTAATTTTGATATTTAAGATAATTTTTGTGCATGAACAGAATATCCTACTATTTTATTACTTTGGAAAAAAAAATTATAACAAATACTCATTCTAGAAAACTATCAAACCTTGAACATCTTATCCGGCTATGTGAAAACAATAATTCTTCTTTGCCATAGAAAAGATTATTTTTTTTTTTTTAGTTTCTTCTTTTTCTAATTTCAAAAAGAAGTATTTGGAAACACAATAATAAAAATTTAAAACTTAAAGACGAAATAGGAACATATATGACACATGTCAAGTCCGAACTTGCAAGCACGGCGTCATGCAATCGCAATAATGAGAATTCAAATAGAGAATAAAAGTAGCTCTTTCATTACAATATTTAGTATCAGTTACAAAATTTCCGAAGGCTCTTTTTCCAAAACGTTTCAAAATTGCTCTCTGTACATTTCTAGCACTACTAAAGTTCTAAACAAGTTATAGCCCATTAAAATTGCAATCAACTGGTCCTTGTCTCAAACTTCTTCCTTCAATTCTTGAATTTCTTCATGGCATTCATGAACTTCATTTTCCAAACTTCTCTTGGATCCTTGATTATCTTCAAACTTTGCTCATGTCAATCAAGAAGTCAAAGATGAACGTCACGGTTTACCGAGTCACCCTTTGTAGATTTTTGGTTTGTATTTGCACCCTTGTCATGTACCACAACCCTCTCCGAGGCATCCCCTTCTTTGCCATCTTCATATGAAATCGATGGCTCTTTATTCAATGTAGCTTCCTTAAAGCCAAATTTAAAGGAGAACTCTTTATGCCTACGCACGCATGGATCACATCTAGTATCCGAGTCATCGCTGAAAGCCTCAGGCCGCTCGACTTTGTCATTTGGAAGTTCAACCTCGCTTTTTTTTTATCGAGACCTTCTCCCGGAAACTTTTGCACATACGGTATCGTGAATCCAATGAGTAGCACCATCTTGGAGTTTGTTTGAATTTCCATTGTCCTCCAATCAATGGGTACTCCGAGTACCACCACCACGTAAACCATTCGCAAAATAGAGATATTTACTAAGTTGCGGCGCACCTTAGCCTCGTCATAGATATACTGGCACGCTTGGATGCAACTCTCCTTGAAGACTTCATTGGTGTAGAAATTTAAGTTGGTTGTATTTGTACGCCGCATTTGTGAATATCGCAAGTATGTCCACATGTGCCCTACAAGACACCATCCAATATATACTTTGCACATTGTGCAAATGTCCACGGTTTTGGAACAACCTCCCAATGAGAAAATGCCTTCAGCTCATGATGAATCAATATATGAAGGCGCTTCTTTTGTTTGTTGCGTACTTGCCGCGTATCACTTTGTCGTTTTTTGGTTGTCTTGCAAGTGGTAGAAGGGTCTCCAAAATCCATGGTTTAAATGGCGTGGAAAGGTGGAGAAAATAAAATGGTGTCCACAGACACCGTAAAACACTTCCCAAAAGTGCTAAGCAAGCAGCCGCCAAGTAGTAGTTGTGGGCCAAAGCCCTTAGGAAGTGGGGGTAAAATGGAGAAAAACGCATATTTATAGAAAGACGGGGATGCTAGCGGGCACATACGATGTGGGAGCGCGTGTATGAAAATAGGTTGGGCATGTAGGAGAACAGGTCAGGCACGTGCTAATATGGTCGGACGCGATCCAATAAAGATCACGCGCATAGGTGTGCGCGTGCCACGTAGTCGAGTGCATAGCAAGTAGGATCGGACACGATCCAACTTGAATCGAGTACGAGCGTGCGCGCGCCCCACTGAGTCAAGCATGCACATTTTAGAGTTGAGCGCGCACGCGCGGGCGCGTACCTTATGGGGAGAACATGGGCATGTACTAAATTCAAAAATTCTATTTCATAAAGTAGTAATGCCAATGTCAGCAGCAATCAAATTTACATGATAGGTCATTGAAATATTAGAACTAATTTGTAGTATTTATGAATTCTATAAAAGTTAGCATTGCATAAAGTGGTTTTTTCCATAGTATATGAAAATTTTCATTTTTGTTATGATATTTTATAAAAAATTGGCACTATTACAATTTAGTGAATTTGTTTTGTTGACTCAAAGGATTTGACTTTTATCTTCCAAAAATCTATGAGCTTATAGTGAGAAACTGATTCACATACAAAAAATCATAAACAATCCAATATTTTTTATATGTTTAAGGATAGTAGCCAAACACTGTAATGTTCTAAAAACATCTTGTAAGCATATTATAAACACAATACTTATACTTTCTTACTAATTTAAAAAAAAAATTAGTACCTTCAACTCGCATGGAAAGTGATTTGTATGATAAATTTATAATCATATTTAGAAAACAAATGGATAATTTGTATTGAAGAATGCCATCACTTATCATTTTGGAAGGCGAGACAAATCAATTACATATGATATAATATCCAACCAAAAATAATAATTTTGCATTAATATTGGGAAATTGGATACATCACAAATCATTTATTATGGTCACGTACATACTACCATAGGTGAACCTCTAGTTCGGCTTAAAATAATTAGAAAAGTCCATGCCAAATTAAGTGAAAAATGATTCTTTGAAAATGCCGAATTCATTGGAAATAAATAATTTATAGATTTTGTCACATTGAGAGACATCAAAGGGGAATAAGACTTGGAAAGGTCTTCATTCATGGGCTCTTGTGCAAGAACTCTTGGGTTTGGAATCCCAAGGTCTTGAGTTCAATCCCCATGGACATCAAAGTAGGTAAAATACAGTAGTCTATAACTTCTTGCCGAAAATTACATTTTTATTATTTTGAATGCCAAATGTCATTGTTTCACTTTGATTAATTATTTGGCATTAAGGTGCCAAACCAGAGGTTCACCTATGGTATTTAACCCCTAAAGAGCCAAAGTCTCTTTAGTGACTTTCACAAATCATGGGCAAGCTCTTATGATTGCAGTTTATACTTTCAATTACTTGAATTTTGTATGAAGATGTAAGAAGGTAGGAGCTATGTGGGAATATAATTTTTATTCTCATCGGACCTATAGAACAAAAGTTATGCCATCTTAAGTGATGTTCTCTATGGGTGGGGAGCTCAAAAAATTTGAAATGAAATGTGAGATTTTTTATGCAAGTGAATAACATGATTTTAATTATTTAGTCTTTAATGATTAATTATCTTTACAATGAAACGTACAAATTATCCATGTTTGAGACAAAATTGAAGTTCTATTCTTCAATACATGAGTAAAAGAATTTTCTTTTGTTTTCTTTATGAATAATTTGTAAATACTATTTATATCTAATGTAGTGGTTTTTCAAATATATTTTAAAATCCCATATTATGACAATGCTGAATTTAATAAAATATAATAAATTGAAGTGAATTTAATCTAATGATTGACAAAGATGAAGTTGTGTAGTACAATCATGGAAGATCAATATCTAATAAGAAAATATTTAATTTAATTTGGTCTTGCAATTCAATTTACAAATTTTCAATTTATTACAATTTATAATCTCCAAAAATGAAAAATTGTAAATAATTGATTCACGTCATTTACAAGATTTTACAAGTTTTCACTTTATTACATTTTACAAATTCCAAAACATGAGGAACCATAAAAATTTGATTTACATCATAAATATGAATTTACAAATTTCCAATTTATTAAATTTTACAATTTCCAAATTTATAAAAAAAAAACCCCATACTCTATCAAAAACCACATCTATTAGTCTAAATCAACATCTTTTGGCAAACAATGAAATTATTTTTCTTCATTTCCTCCTTTGCTATTCCTATAAGATTTCATTAGGATTATTGAAATTTTGGATTCAATGAGCAAATAAAAAGAGGAGTGACGCACTCAATAGTTTATTTATTTGGATTTTTTTATTCCCTTGCAAATTAGTTTCTCCTCCAGAGCATCTTATTCTAGAGTGGCTACAAAAGAGGTGACATATTTGGATATAAGATAGAAGTGGCACAATTAAATATAAGATTGTAAAGAGCTCAAGCCATTTACAAATGAAGTGCAGATTACAAAATTCTCAAGGTCTATGATTTTCAAATGATACAAAATTGCTCATTGAACATTCATGGCACTACTTCCATTGCTATCAAATTCTAAGACTTTAGCACCAACTTAGCATATTTCTGAAGTTGTTCGTCCTTTTCCTGGAGTTGTTCGTGGTATTTCCGAAGTTCTAATTTGTTTTGCCGAACTTCTTCCACTAGATCCTTGTTTTTCTATAAACTTTGCTCATATCGAGCAAGAAGTTCAAGATAAACCTCGCGGCCAATTGGAACATCGTCCGCGGACTCTAGGTTTTCATTAACGATCTCGTTAGCCACCACGTCTATCTTTGGGGCATTTCCTTCCTTGCCGGTTTCATTTCCAATAGTCGGTGTTCCTTGGAGTGTAGAATTGAGCCTATGGCAATTCAATAAGTCTTTAATCTACTTGCAAATAGATGGGTCACATCCAGTGCCCCAGTCGTCAGTAGAAGTGTCATATCACATGACTTCCTTATTTGGAACTTCAACCTCGATTGCCTTTTTTCCTAGAACTTCTCCCGGAAACTTGTGCTCTATCGGTAGTGTCGTTGTGGTTACTAGTGTCATCTTGGAGTTTGGCTGAATTTCTATTGTCCTCCCAATCAACTACTACTCCAAGGATACTTCTGCGTACACCATTCGTAAAATAGATGCATTCACCTTGTTGCGGTGAACCTTGATCTTGTTGTAGATGTGTTGATGTGCTTTGATGCACCGCTCTTTGAATAGTTCATTGATGCAGTAATTTAAGTTGCCCCTGTCGTACCCCCGAAGTTGCAAATACCGCAAATGCGGCCATATCCGTCCCAAATGACACCACACAATGTACTTTGCACACTGTGTAATGTCCACGGACTTGGTACATCTTCCCAGCCTCGAAATGCTTTTAGCTCATCATCAATGAATATGTGAAGGCGTTTCTTTTGCTTGTGGTTGCGTACCCGCCCTGCATCACGCAGCCGTTTCTTCATCATCCCTCATCTCGGAAGGGCCTCTTAAATCCATACTTAAAACTGACGTGAAGGAGTACCAAGAGTAAAAGGGTGTCAATAGACACTGTAAAACATTTCCAAATAGTGCCAAACAAATAGCCGCCACATGGCAGTTGCAGGCCAAAGCGCCCAGGAAGTGGGCCCATTGAGGTTTAAGAGCATACTTATAGATAGGCGCCCATGCGCCTCTAGTCGGGCAAGTACAAGATGGGACGGGCGCGTATTTATAATGTCCGGGCGGGTACTGTCAATATCCGGGCGCATACAAATCAGGGCCAAGCGTGTACTATCATGGACCGAGCGCGTGCCTATACTAGTCGGGCATGTGCATTTAGGGTTGCGAGCGTTCCAGGTACGGTTGGTTTGCCCCTGGATCGGGCACGGAATATCCAACGTTGGTCGCGTGCACGTGCGCTCATGGGGGCCGTGCGCGTTGCATGTTGGGGAAACAAATTATTTAGAATATTGAGTTCTGAAAAATTGAGGGAATTAAAAAACAAATAATCTTTTTGGTGATTCAAAGTGAGCTACAGTAAATGGATTCAAGCTTTTGAGATGTCCTTTTATTGCTTTTGACAATGCGGCAACATATAGTATCTTTATAAATGCTACGCCTTCATCTTTGACTCTACTTGCCAGTGCACACCGTGTCCCTCTTCGTTCCCGAGCCGCACAACCTTTTGCCTCGCCACCTCCACTTCCTTCGGCTCCACTGATACTGCTTGCACTTGGATCACCATTTGCACTTGTTCCAGTCCCATCACCATCCAATCTAGTTGTTGTTTGCGTCTTCCGGGGAGCACTAGTAGGAAATGGGGCAAAATACAACTGCACTCTTACAACTCCTTGTCAAAAACAGTTGCATCCAAGCTGAATTAAGAACTAAACAACTGCAATGCTGACGCTCACCTTCTTGAGTTGTACTGCAGTTGTAATCACAACTACATAACACTACTCTACAACTGCGTTGAACAATTTTATCCCTCGCCAACGATTTCAGTAAGTGGTTGGATGAAAATTAGGGATGTAGTCCATATTTTTCACCAAAGTCGTCACGTAGTTGTGTCTTGGTTTTCATTCAACTGTAATACTACTAAACAACAATTGCGGCATGACTGCAATTCATATTTTTTACTACCTTCTTTATACTTCACTCATTAAAAAGAGTCTTTCAATTTCATTCTGCCGTGGGCATTTGATTTTGCTGAAAGTGACATTTTTGAGGTTGGTGTGAATGTGTTATGTTGGGACATTGGTAATGCAGTTGTAGTATAGTCATAGTGTAGTTGGAGTGTAGTCACAGTGTAGTTGCAATGTAGGAAGTGTAGTTGGGGAGGAGAAAACCGAGTGAGATGAGAAAAGAGTAGCTCCGCAAAACCTGGTGAGGAGGGATGTTTGGTGTTAGGCGCAAATGCAATACACACAACAATGAGGGCTGCTGGGCTCATTGTAAATCCCTGTGTGCACTTCTTTGTTGCTGAACGGTATGCTAATGGTGCGGAGAGTGTTGGGGGATTGCAAATCTTAGATCTACTGACAAAAGTATGTGGGAGGATGCAATGATCTAGCACTAGATTGAGAGAGTAAATCTGTGGCGGGGCTCTGTGTTGGATCAAATCTAGATCTAGAAGTTGCAGCCCCTATCATCTCTTAAATCAATCAGATCTAGATCTAGGTTACAATGACACCTTAGGATTACCACACACCAAATCCCTTCTCAACCAGGACTCTAGTACTGCCATGAAGCCAAACCGCTACCTCCATGAGACTCGAACCAATCAAGAAAACACAAGATCATTTCAGCAAAGAAGACACTCAACACATCCAGCTAAGTTCTCCTTTGGTAACTCACAGCTTACATTGTTCCATGTCAGAGGTTGCAAGTTCTCCTTTCGAAGAACTCAGTTAACAATGTTTGATGTTAGAAGAAGTATGTTAGATCTTGCATACAATACGCACCTAGAAATGTACCATGTTAGAAAATGCAAGTCAGTACTTCTAACAACAGGAACAACAACAGCAGTAGCGGCACTCCCTAACCCTACAGGTACAGAAACGGCTAGCAGCCGATCGCTCGACACAACCGAACACGACACATATTACAAGTCAAATCCGAAACATCAGTACTCCCCAGACACAGCTAAGTTATACATATGTGCTCAGTATTTTGTATTGTTCTCTTTTTGCCTTTACAAACTAGATAGAAATATACTCGCAATTGTTGTTACTGCAATATCTATGGCTAATCAATACCACAAGAAGCCACCATGCGGCTACAGTCGGGGTAAACCTGAACTAAACAGGCAACACCATGCCGAGAAGAGCACGCTATGGAGAGTCGCCTGGCCCTCATCGTACTTTCCGAAGGCACCTGCGGCACAAGTACAGAGACATCAACGCTCTATAATCAGCACAAACACCGACAAACGCACAGGAGAAAGCGACAACTACAACGACGAAACACCTTACCTGGACAAGGTAAGAATCCCTACCTCTCAACTAACCACCATATGCTGTCAACCATCCTTCTCCAGAAAGAGCTGTGTACCCCATCACCGGGCGACGTCAAGCAGCAGCGAAAACCAGCACAAGCAAGTGTTGCGAGACAGAATGGCAAGCAAGAATTCACAGAAAACAGCAAGGACAACAGCACACGGCCTCGGACACAGGCAGGAGCTGCACAACAAAACAAAGACGTACAAGTCCGCACCGAAATCAATAAGGAAGGCAGAGAATGCCCCTCGACCCCACATTCAGTACAGTACGACACAGAAGAGCGCAACACAATCAACACGGAAGGCAACAGACACCCCTGGACCCCACACCCGGAACAACACCAACTCGCGGACAACACAAAGACAGCACCCCTCCCAACATCAGGTCCAGCAACAACAGGGAAACAAGACTCCAAAACAACAAGCGAGCATCAGGTACGTGCAGAATCAGGTAAGCAACCTAAACCCTACTCTATTTCCTTCCTCACTTGACAAAGAATCACGATCAAGTACTAACAAAATGCATAAAGACGCGCAACATACAGAGAAGCTTGGCCAACCACAATTACACAGAAAAAACCCTAGCCGCCAGCAAAAAATTGGAAAATCCACAAAAGAGCAAGATTCTAGTTCCCATCTAAACCATGGCGAAAGACCAGCCGCAACTCAACGGCTCCCAACAGAGGCCAACCCTAGACGACCAACAATCCAAAAACGACGGCGTTCATCACCAACAACTACATCCATCAAATACCAGTACAACAAGAGGTATATATCAAACCCTCGCCTTACTCTCAAACCCTCTTACATTGCATCATTGCGCAGATACCCACCCTCATCTGGGAAACACTACGCCATCTGCCTAGATCAGATAGTGCTCACGTACCTGCCAGAAGACACGAAGGACCGACGGTGGAGAGGGACGCTGCTTGCACGAGCAGTTTGGATACACTTCACCCAGATTCCCCACGACAGTGAAGAGCAACCCTCCTCCTTTTTCCTCATAAACTTGCTGTTTTGTATGTGGATTATTTGCAAACTAACAGTCGCTAACTTGTTGTTGGCCTGCTTATCACAGATAGGAAGGCACCTGCACACCACGAATGCACAACTGACCAGATTAGTCGTCGCCCCAAACGCATCACACAATCAAGCAAAGAACAGACTGAGTAGGGTTATCCATACCCACCACAGAAGTGCACAGCCGATCCACCACGCGAAGACGGAGTCGGCGGACTATCATCGGCGCAGATTTCAAGCTACCCGAAGCCAGCAAGACGCGAATCCAGCAGCCTACAACACAGGAGACGAGGCCAACGCCGGTTGTCGGAAACGGAGGATCAAGGAGGGAGACAGCCCGCAACAGAGACCCAGGGAGATTACAACGAGAAACTCGAACCATCACACCCCGAACGTCAGGCAGGGGCGAAGAAGAAGCGGTCGCACCGGCGGAACTCGAGCCAAAGTTCAAAGGAGCAAGCCAGCGGCGGTCGAGCCAAGTTGGGTCAGACACGACAAACCCTCACCCAAGCTCCAGTGCAGACGAACCCGTGTAGTGCGGCCCCTACCCTACCCCGAACGCAAACCCTCTCAACGGCTCCAAGAACTGTCGCGACTCCAAGCAAAGAGCACGGCAGCTGATCAGGGACCGCCAAGCTCCGCCCACACATCATCCCCTCCGCCAACAACGGGAGACAGCCAACCCCTGGCCCCAGCCCAAGACCCTGAAGGAGCAGTGCCGAAGGGAGTATCCATCTCCGTGGACGTATGCCAGTCAACAGCCCAAGTCCTTGAAGAAGCAGTGGAAAAGGGAGTAGCTGAATTTTTCAAAAACCCGCGGGTGTGGTACTTAGGCATAGTGGTGTTGAAACCAATTGGCCAGCTAGGGGCAAGCAAGAACTACACCAGTACAGGGTGTACCTACCAAGGCAAGACACTATTGAATAGCGCACAAGGTGTAACAGCACAATCAGGTCATACTCTTACTCTCCCTTCTCAATCTATTTGGATTTGCCACCATTGGGATTATTATGCAATCCCATGGGCATGTAAACAGAATGTAATATCTAAGCAAGTTACTTGGGGAGGTGTCCATTATTTTGGCACCTCTCATGTGTGTGTATGTGTAATGACGAATGTGTTTTATTATGCTAGTCCCTCTTACCCTCAATGGTTAGGAACTTGCCTTGTATGTTGTGAGTATACCATTAATATTACTTCCCACCCCTTCTTGTTAAACTCATCTTCAAAAAGCCCTCAACGTATGTTGAGGGGAGAAGCTGAGAACAAGAGGATAAGGGGTAATCAGTTAATATGCTATACCTTTTTTGACATGCTTTGTTTGAATTCCTCCAGCATGTCTCAATTTCAAGCTGTTGCAACCTCCTCCAAGCGCCTGTTCACTGATGTGGTAGAGGGAAATCCGAGTCCAGTAAGTATCAATCATAACACCCTGTTTATTACGAATACTACCCAGAAAAAAGTGAAGGCAACGAGTTTGCCTTACACCGAGTACTGGCTAGGATTTCATGCAATGAATTGGATTGGAAAAAAAAATGGGAGTCCAAAAATTCCAATAAGTAGTATTGAAGCATTGGTCGAATCCGGTCTAGATACGAAGGAGGCAAGGGAAAGTTTTGATGCAATCCCTGCCTTTCCATTCGTCCCCCAAATAGAATGGTCATCTACAAGAGTAGATGGTAAATTGGGTAACCACTTCAATCTCACTCAACTTCCAAGTGAAGTTGAGGTGGATAGTAATGGTTATTCATTGGATTACCAAGTATCAATTATATTTGAACTTGGAGACCAGATTTGGACAAAGAATATTATACTAGATATGGTAAAAGCAAGATTATATGAAATGAAAATTCCTACTGGGTCAAGCATTGGTGAGCCTATAGCCGTCTTTTGCTACCACCAAACGGATAATTGGAATGGTGTCCTCAAAATACACCTAAAAAATCCGGAGAAGGATGGTGGAGGATTATTGAAAGGTTTGAGACCCTTCATCCTCATCTTGGATGAAGGGATTCCACACAAGGGAAAGGTATGTAAATCATACGATTCCCTCGCCTTTTCCCACTTACTATCCGTCAAAATATCGGGTCCAAATCTTGCAAACAAAGAGTCATATGAACTACATGCCGAAATTGTGAGTCAGAGTTTTGCTAGGGGTCATGACTTTGAAATAACCGGGGTGGAAAAAAAAGGTCCATCGGAATTTGCATGGGTCAAAACTCCCTCCCCGGAACAAGCGGCCAAAGTAAAAGACTATAAAGTCTCACTCTCCAATGAAATCTTTGTACCGGTCTTTGCAACTAGGAAGTTAGATGAAGATGAAATTGCAAAGAAGAATTGTCTTATTTTAATTGCTAAAAACCTTAATAAAACAAAAAGTGAAAAAGAACTTACGAATGGAATCAAGTCCATACTTGGTGAAGAGAATGTGGTTGATATATTCTTCAAGCTTGAGCATGGGCGGCATGTGGGAACATGCAACATTGAATGCCTAAACGCTGCTGTATATAAAAAAACATGTTAAACAAAGTAAAAAACTCCATGGAAAGTACATAATGTTTACCCCTCACCCTAAAAGTTTGGATGGAAGTAACAAACCAAGCTCGGATGAACTTACAAGATTAGGGTTCTCCGACATAAACTCGGCAGTAGTAAATGCCGTAATTGCCATGGAGAACGGACCAATCAAGGGCAATGGTGTTACCCTAGACCAACTTCGGAAAGAGATGAAGACCATGAAGGGAGAAATTGTACAAGAAGCAAGACAATACGCGGACATGGTACAAGCGAACACGGTGAAGTCTCTTAGAGGAGAAATGTCAACTCTCCGATCTCAACTCATCCAAACAATCATGGCAGCCGAATCACAAGCATCAGAACGAGAGCAACGGGCTATAGAGGGCAAGATGGACTTGTCAAACTAGCAATGACAAACAATGCTGCAATAAATCAATACACTATAGTATATTTATATACTATAATATATAATAAAACTAAAAAAACTATACAAAACAAAAACAAAATAAATTTAGTATATTTATATACTAACAACAACAACAACAACAACAACAACAACAACAACAACAACAACAACAACAACAACAACAACAACAACAACAACAACAACAACAACAACAACAACAACAACAACAACAACAACAACAACAACAACAACAACAACAACAACAACAACAACAACAACAACAACAACAACAACAACAACAACAACAACAACAACAACAACAACAACAACAACAACAACAACAACAACAACAACAACAACAACAACAACAACAACAACAACAACAACAACAACAACAACAACAACAACAACAACAACAACAACAACAACAACAACAACAACAACAACAACAACAACAACAACAACAACAACAACAACAACAACAACAACAACAACAACAACAACAACCACAACAACCACAACAACCACAACAACCACAACAACCACAACAACCACAACAACCACAACAACCACAACAACCACAACAACCACAACAACCACAACAACCACAACAACCACAACAACCACAACAACAACCACAACAACCACAACAACCACAACAACCACAACAACAACCACAACCACAACCACAACCACAACCACAACCACAACCACAACCACAACCACAACCACAACCACAACCACAATCACAACAACAACAACAACCACAACCACAACCACAACCACAGCCACAACCACAACCACAACCACAACCACAACCACAACCACAACCACAACCACAACCACTACCACAACCTCAACAACCACAACAACCACAACAACCACAACAACCACAACAACCACAACAACCACAACAACAACAACAACAACAACAACAACAACAACAACAACAACAACAACAACAACAACAACAACAACAACAACAACAACAACAACAACAACAACAACAACAACAACAACAACAACAACAACAACAACAACAACAACAACAACAACAACAACAACAACAACAACAACAACAACAACAACAACAACAACAACAACAACAACAACAACAACAACAACAACAACAACAACAACAACAACAACAACAACAACAACAACAACAACAACAACAACAACAACAACAACAACAACAACAACAACAACAACAACAACAACAACAACAACAACAACAACAACAACAACAACAACAACAACAACAACAACAACAACAACAACAACAACAACAACAACAACAACAACAACAACAACAACAACAACAACAACAACAACAACAACAACAACAACAACAACAACAACAACAACAACAACAACAACAACAACAACAACAACAACAACAACAACAACAACAACAACAACAACAACAACAACAACAACAACAACAACAACAACAACAACAACAACAACAACAACAACAACAACAACAACAACAACAACAACAACAACAACAACAACAACAACAACAACAACAACAACAACAACAACAACAACAACAACAACAACAACAACAACAACAACAACAACAACAACAACAACAACAACAACAACAACAACAACAACAACAACAACAACAACAACAACAACAACAACAACAACAACAACAACAACAACAACAACAACAACAACAACAACAACAACAACAACAACAACAACAACAACAACAACAACAACAACAACAACAACAACAACAACAACAACAACAACAACAACAACAACAACAACAACAACAACAACAACAACAACAACAACAACAACAACAACAACAACAACAACAACAACAACAACAACAACAACAACAACAACAACAACAACAACAACAACAACAACAACAACAACAACAACAACAACAACAACAACAACAACAACAACAACAACAACAACAACAACAACAACAACAACAACAACAACAACAACAACAACAACAACAACAACAACAACAACAACAACAACAACAACAACAACAACAACAACAACAACAACAACAACAACAACAACAACAACAACAACAACAACAACAACAACAACAACAACAACAACAACAACAACAACAACAACAACAACAACAACAACAACAACAACAACAACAACAACAACAACAACAACAACAACAACAACAACAACAACAACAACAACAACAACAACAACAACAACAACAACAACAACAACAACAACAACAACAACAACAACAACAACAACAACAACAACAACAACAACAACAACAACAACAACAACAACAACAACAACAACAACAACAACAACAACAACAACAACAACAACAACAACAACAACAACAACAACAACAACAACAACAACAACAACAACAACAACAACAACAACAACAACAACAACAACAACAACAACAACAACAACAACAACAACAACAACAACAACAACAACAACAACAACAACAACAACAACAACAACAACAACAACAACAACAACAACAACAACAACAACAACAACAACAACAACAACAACAACAACAACAACAACAACAACAACAACAACAACAACAACAACAACAACAACAACAACAACAACAACAACAACAACAACAACAACAACAACAACAACAACAACAACAACAACAACAACAACAACAACAACAACAACAACAACAACAACAACAACAACAACAACAACAACAACAACAACAACAACAACAACAACAACAACAACAACAACAACAACAACAACAACAACAACAACAACAACAACAACAACAACAACAACAACAACAACAACAACAACCACAACAACCACAACAACCACAACAACCACAACAACCACAACAACCACAACAACCACAACAACCACAACAACCACAACAACCACAACAACCACAACAACCACAACAACCACAACAACCACAACAACCACAACAACAACCACAACAACCACAACAACCACAACAACCACAACAACAACCACAACCACAACCACAACCACAACCACAACCACAACCACAACCACAACCACAACCACAACCACAACCACAATCACAACAACAACAACAACCACAACCACAACCACAACCACAGCCACAACCACAACAACAACCACAACCACAACCACAACCACAACCACAACCACAACCACAACCACAACCACAACCACAACCACAACCACAACCACAACCACAACCACAACCACTACCACAACCTCAATCAACAACAACTACAACATCCCACACCCCTCCCACTAGTAGTTGTAAACACTACTCATTGCATACTACTAATTATACTCTGCGGAGACATAGAAACTAACCCCGGCCCCATGCCAAATGTCTTCCACAACCATCCAAAAATACACAAAAGATTATAAAAAATATACTTCATTCCGAATACTATCAAACTCCACCCCGAATATCAACACTTGGCATCTTCCTTTGCACCACTCCTTAAAAGTAATCACACACTTCACCAAACTTACTCCTCCCTCTACCCCAACATCTCCCGCTACATACATCAAAAAAACAACCACCCACCCACACATATCTTATTCGCCATAATTACCACCCTCCACCCTTCAATAGACGAATGCAACAATATCACTAACCAACATTCTACCAATACAAACCCAACACATTGGACAAATATATTACTAAACACCCTATCCGTTCTTCATAACCCCCCTGAAAGACACATAGACACACTCCACCCATATACCAAATTCCTAGACGAAAATCAACACCTTTTTGAACACAAAACCTCTCTACATAACGATCTATACAACTTTATTCATAGCCAAACCATACCTCCTTCCACCAATGAACTACAACTAAAATTTCCCTACTTTCCACATAATCTCATCCTTGAAGCTCTTAGATGCTTTGAACCAATTCATGATTACACGCACCCCACCCCGACACCGGCCCCCATTCCCCCTCCACTTTGTAACCAAGACAATACAGACAATAGAAATACACATATAGTTACATGGAACGCCTCATCGTTAAACACTGCTTTACCATGCATCCACAATCTAACCGCCCACACCAACACACCACCCGCCATAATTGCTATACAGGAAACTAAACTAACGGCTACTAAATCCACGAAATACATTCAAAAAACATTCCCTGATTACAAACTTATATTTAATAACACTCATTCTCTCACACGTTGCATCCAACAACGAAGGCCATATACACCGGCAAGAGGAGGCCTACTCATGCTCATACACCAATCATATGCCTTCCCCGGGAATATTACTAAAATCCCTACCCCGACTAATATATCACCATATCTCCAGATGATTGAAATTACTAACCGACCCCTCCAACCATGGCTCATTCTCCACCTATACATGCCCTCGCACATTGAAGACTCTAGGTTTATTCCGGAAATCCAAAATTCCATCACTTCACAAATAAATACACACACTAATCATACAATAATACTTTGCGGAGACTTTAACCGAGACATCGCCCTTATTGGGAGACAAAACGGAGAGTTTGTCACCCCCCCACTTGACACAGACTATCAATGGCAACAATATACGAATAACCTAGATTTATATTTAATTCCAACAAATACACAATACTCCCGGCAAGGTGGACTTAATTACACTCACACCAGCCTAATTGATGGATTTTACATCAAAACACCTAACCGTACCCAATATACATCTATCACCAATACCTCAACCAACTTAAACTCGGACCACTTCCCAATCCAACTTAATATACCTCACAATACCCTTATAAGTAGACCCCCCAACACAACCAACTCAAATGATATTAAAATATTAAACCCCATCCCAAAAGAAAACCTTGACAATTTTAATACAATATTCTTTGAAAAAAACTCACTACAAATAGACTCCCTTACAAATACTCTTTCTAACCACCAACACCTCACACATACACAATGGCAAGATGCTTGCACGACTCTTGACAAAATTATTAACGAAATTTCTACTACATTAGAAAAGACCTGTAAAGCGCCTCCAATACCACAACTCACACCTAGAACCTCAAAACAAGGGGGGTATCTCCCAAGAAAACTAGCCAAAAAGTGGAAACAACATCTTGCCACATACCACACTATTCGCAAAACAATTTATATTGCTAAAACCAACCAAAATTGGCAAATCCACCCCATAATCTCCGAACTACAAAACCTCCGTCATCCCCAAATCCCACAAGTACCACCACCCAACACCTCTCACGGAGACTGGCTAAAAGACATTGCAATCATTGCAAAAACCGCCAACAAAGAAGCTCGGAAAATTACTACAAAATATGCAAGAGAATGTGTCAAAAAAGCTATTTCTAAATATCGTCAATTATACGAGACCAACCCAAAAAAGATTAATAGAAAAGTCTTTAAAAACAACACAAACCTACCACTAGACTGCATTTTAGATCAAAACAATAACATTCTAACCAGCCCTGATGACATCGCAAATGAAATACATTTTCAACAATCTATAAACAATAGACCATCCACCCCCCCATGTCACCTCCAACCACAACATACATCAACATGCACGTGCGGAGTTAGGCAATACCCGTGGCACGATTTGGACGGATTTACCATTGATAAAAGAGGCGAACCAACAACACCTCTCCACTCATATTATAACAAAGACACATACAACATGTGCCTAAAAAACTTGGGAACCAACAAAGCCCCCGGCCCAGACCATATACCGAACTCAATTCTAAAAAACATGCCCCCAAGATTCCATGACCTTCTATCACTATTCTTCCTTCACTGTTACAAACAAAGATCCATCCCCGCATCTTGGAAAACAAGCCTAACAATCTTATTATACAAAAAAGGCAACCCATCCATGCTACCTAATCACCGACCCATTGCCTTAGCTAACACCATTTACAAACTATATACTAGCACACTAACATCAATATTATCGGCCTACGGGGAAAAACACCAAATATTACACGAAAGCCAAGAAGGGTTTAGAGCCGAGAGAAGTACCACACGGCAACTTCAAACCCTCATTGCCGCTCTTGAGGATGCAAAATTCACGAATAAAGACATTTACATACTCTATATTGACTTCAAAAACGCATTTGGTTCCATTGACCATCCTCGATTGCTCGCCGTTATGAGTGATCTTGGGTACCCGGAAGACGCAATCACACTAGTTGGCAATATATACTCCCAATCTACCACTACATACGTCGGAGAATTCTTTGGTAAAACACGCCCTATCCCCATCCAACGGGGTACCATCCAAGGCGACACATTGAGCCCATACCTCTTTATTATTTTTCTTGAACCTCTACTGAGATGGCTTCAAAAAGGCAATAATGGCTACACATTTGGAACCTCTAAAATCACTATAAATTCGGCCGCATATGCCGACGATCTAGCGGCCATCTCCGGACGTCTTAAATCACTTCAAACTCAATTAGACAAAATAGACAAATTTTGTCTATGGACCGGGATGGAACTCGGGGTCCAAAAATGTGCTGTAACCGGGTGCCCAAACAAATCCAAAATAAATCCGACCGCCTTCAAAGCCATTATCCAAGCTACCAATATCCACTATCGTAACCAACCAATTCCGGTTCTCAACCAAAACCAACCCTACATATACCTTGGAATAAACCTAGTCCCATCTTTAAAATGGAAAATTCAAATTCACGCTACTACTACAAAACTTATTAAACAATGCAAGGATCTTACACTATGTCCGGCCACATTGCAACAAAAAATAAAAATGATTGATACCGTCATACGTCCGGGTATTGCATATAGTTTCTATGCGGTCCCATATTCCATGCCCGCCATAAACAAACTTGACAAAAAAATCATAGCCATACAAAAGAAAATATGTGGACTTCCCAATTGTACGGCCAATGTCATAACACAACTCCCCCATCAATTATTCGGATTAGAAGCTTTTTCCCTTAAAAATGCCTACCTACGTTGCATTGGAGAACAACTCCAGAATGCACTTAACGATAAAGGACGACTAGGACTAATTTATGGTGGACTCCTTCGACACATCCTTGCCATTTATGGGGGAGCACAATACCTCCAAAGACTTAAAAAATCTGATTGTCTTAGATCTCCCATTACCCGCACGCTTTTTCTACTCAAAACAGAAGGTCAAACATTTCTAAAAAGCACACTAGAAGATTTCCTACTAGACCCCGCGCCGCTCGAACAAAACTGGGCAAATGAAATACATAACCTCCCTAGACTTGACAGACAACTATCCGACAAACTCCTACAAAAACTTTTTTCCGCAAACATTACCGATCTAAAACAAATCACCCTACCAAATGGAACACACCTTATGAACGATAAGAGCTACAAGAAAATCTATGGTACCCCTCATAAATTAATAAAAAGTGCACTTAATATTGCCAAACAATTATTTTGTCACCCTACATGTCTCCATATATGCCCTAACCCTTGCACCAATCACCCCCCACCGTACACACTTAAAGACTCATACATCATCAATCACGATGACATCCACCCCAACATCAATCCCCCACTAACCCCTCCAAACCCGCCACATTCACAACCATATGCCCCTCCACCACATATACTAAAAAATCCTTCCATACACCCAATAAACAACATAACCGCGCACAAACATAGAAAGTACACTGACTCTAACAACATAAGCAAACAATATACAACATATCTATGCCATTGGTCCCACAACAACAACACCTACATCAAATGGCTTCCACAAAGAAATCTTTTCCCTTGGCACAACCCAAATACCTCCTCACATAACACCGAAATCCTCACACAATACTACCTTAGAACCCAAAACAATTATTACCGAAATATCATACAATTACACCACCCCCAAGCACAACCTTGCGATAGAAGATTTGTCACGCCACCTCTCATTATCCCCCTCCTTAACATCTTTACAACCGAATGCAACCCGGAAACTGACATAGTAGCACAAACAAATACAATCAAAATACAACAAAATAATGCCCACATATACGAAGATAACGGTAGACTTCTAATAACCATACCACTCGATAGACTAAAATGGCTATGGAACCAATATCACAACGCACTACAAACCCCCATTAACATTGAACCAATACCCCAAATATTTGAAACCGAAATTGTTTGGCTATACCAAAGATATAAATACCGAATACCCAAAAATGACCCCCTTAAAAATGCACACTACACATTACCCGATCCTATCTTAGACTACCTTATTACATCTTTGAATATTACACATTCATACTTCTCATCCCCCGTTACATGTTCCACAAAAATCTCAAAATTTTACTCTCCATTCGAACGCGATAAGATTTTTGGTTCTCTTGGAAAAGCTTTTGATTATAAGTGGAGCGGAATAGGCCTTGCACACCCTCACAATGTAGAAGAAACACAACAAGCAACACATTGGGCACGCCTAGCGGCAAATAGTGACCCCAACCACAACATCACCATTATTATCACTCCCGACACTCATTGGTACCACAACCCTAACCCACACCTAGGCCCATTCCCGGACTCGCACATTATAGTATTATTTGAAGCAGACTCTATGACTTACAAAGAACCCACTATACCACCGCAAATACAAACACCCCGTCTTGAACCAGCAACTCTACGTATCCTCTGTATACATCAACAAACTCAAGAAATAGGTACTCTAGAAAACCTCACTCATCTCACGTTGATAGCAAAAAATCTAAACATTAACAAGGTATACACCGCAATTGCTTCTCCCACACCCATTTCAACTCGTGTAAACCGCAACAAAAAATGGTCTAAAACCCCCCACACAAACATCTCGACATCACCAATTACCGAATTGAGCCTCCCCCTCTCCTACTACCAAATTAATACAGACCTTAAATTTGACCCCAACTTTAGCTACTACACTGACGGCTCTTTTAAAGAACCAACCGAAGTAAGCCCGGGACATTGGCACCGAGAAAAAGCCGGTTATGGGATATACAACTCAACCAAACAAATAAAACTAGGCAAAAGATTACATGGACTCCAAAATATTCTAAGAGCCGAGATGATGGCTATACACAAAACCCTTAAAATAATCACCACTCAATACCCAAACGAACCGGCCCACATTTTTACAGATTGCATAAATGTATTATATCTCCTTAATACACATATAAAACACCCTACTCTACACAATAGTCACCCGGATAAAACTATCCTCACATCTATGGTTGCAATGCTCCAAAACCGTACACAGATCACTACTCTCCACAAAGTCCGAGCTCATGCTAATATCGATGGCAATGAACAAGCCGACAGACTAGCAAAAGAAGGAAGAGAAAAAACCCACAAAAATGCCGAACACCCATACGAACACGCCCATGCCACCCCATATTACTTTCATAGATATGAATGGCCCTCTATGGGTGAAACTCCCGATAAAGGCCCCATACGCTTCTTGGACAAATACCTCAAAAAACATGATCTTGTAAATAACCTAGAAAAACTTACGGAAAACTTTCCCAATATTGATAAATGGACTGGCAACCCAAACATTCATAAGGTACTGTCCAACAATTTTTGGAAAAATCCCATTATAACGGATCCACAAATTACATGCCTAATTAAATTCCGCACCGGACAATACATGGGTAATGCCCGCAAACAATTCTTCTTTGGAATAGAAAGATTCCCTACAATTACATGCCCAATTTGCAACACCACGGACCCAGACACATGGCTACATATCTTACTCAAATGCCAAAACCCCCATATACACTCACTAATTGTCAAAAGACATAACAAAGCCGTATGGGCTATTCGTAAATTACTAATATCATCAACCAAATCCCGGTGTTTCATTCTCATGAATGCCGGTACCTTTAATGACAACCCACAAGAAAATACGGTCCCTTCTTGGCTATTACCATGCATCTGTCATACTCAAAGATGCCAATGTAATGCAAGATTCAAACCGGACCTACTATGTGTCAGAGGACTTTCATACAATGATCCCCCACCAAACCACATAGACCCTACTCTTACCATCCAATTTATTGAATTCACATACTGCAATGATAGATTCTCTCCGGACACTATTGCAAACAAAACAAATAAATACCAACCACTACTTGACGATATCCAAGCACTAGGATGGAAAGTAGACCCCCTCATTGTCATCACCGCAGGTGCTAGAGCCACCACCTTCATTCCCTCAATGACAACCCTCGAAGAAACATTTAAAATCCCCATCACTCTAATCAAAACTACCTTTTCAAATATCAATATTATTGCAATTCAACATGCTATGTCGATACTTCTTCATAAACGAAAACTTGAAAACAACCAACCCCTCCCTGACGCTTCAAACCCCCCTCCATAGATCTACCCCTACTTTTCCATTTTCACCGCACTTGCCCTACCTCTTGTGGGACTTCTCGGGACCTAGGGTCGTTTTATACCGGTTACTTGATACTGAGTACATAGTGTCTACCCTCGAAAGGGGGAAGTAGTTCCATACTACTAACCCATGCCCGGTGGGCATGGACTTAGTGGTGGAATGAACGGACACTTCACTCACGCCGGCCCCCCCTTTTGGAGACCGGCGTTCTTCTTCTTCTTCTGCAATGTAGTCACTATAGCATTTCTTTGCTCCTGTGCAAGAACTAAGCAACGATTAGAGTACAACTGTTTTTTTTAAAGGGGGCCTTATTTTCAATTTTGGTTTATGTAACTTATTTCTGACATTTGTACATGTCCTCAGGCATCACTGTCAAGTGCATTAACGCATTCTTTAGGTTCAATGTAAGTAACAGAGACGTTCACATTCCTTGGACAGAGCTTCATAGTCGAAATTGGCGCCGACATGTAGTTTATCAGCCATAAATGTTGTCGGCAACAATTGTGCAGGAATTGAGCAGTTGCACTGTAGTTGTACTTTAAGTACCTTGTAGTTGAGATGAGTCGTTTGACTGTTGTGTACTAGTTATTTCTTTTAGCTAAAATTCTTGTACTCCAAAGAAGATGTAGATCCTCTGCTTTGTTTATTGAGGTTGACGTTGTTGCATTGCAGGAGATCCGTTGATGCCGTGAGTCGTCCCCAGCGCGTTAGGAGAAAGAGGCCGATCGTTCCTCTGCGAAGAAGTCTTCAACTCGAAGATCATTTGGAGAGGAGTCGGCATGAGAGAGATTTAGGATTTTGGGCGATAGCATGAAGAGTGGTGGATCCCGATCCCAGTCAAACTCCAAGGAGTTACAATCGGTGGAAGCAGGCCTTTTTTTTGGTTTCAGAGTTTAAGCCAGATTTGGCCAGAGTGGCGACACAAACTTTTTGACGACGGCAAGTTTGGCGACACAAAGTTTCTCTCAAAACCATACAAAACCAAATTTTCTCTATAAATATCCATTTTGGAGAATTCATCTCTATAAACATAGATTTGTACATCCTTTTTGGCGACAAGTTGGAGTTCATTAGTAGCAATATGGCCATATGCCAACGGCCATCAATGAAGTTTTGGCGATATAAAATCTTAAGATTTCCCAGTTTTTTGGGAATATTCTATTTTTGGAAATAAAATTTTGCTTTTTGGCCTCAGGTCGCCAAAAAAAAAAGGCCTCGGTGGAAGAGCTTCTTACGCCACCCACTGGTACAAAAATCGGAAACACCCACAAAATTTATGTTTGATTTTCAAGTGTTGCTAGAGTTTCTGGAGTATGCGATTTTGGACTCTGCTTTTTGGGCTTTATTTTGGCCGGCCCCGACGCTTGTCGAGGCCAGGCAGGGGCGGTACTTCGATCTTTGACTCTCACGACGCACAATGTTATGGTTTGATTGTGGAGAGTTTTGATTGTTGAACCCAAGGTCCATTGTAATTTAAACAATGTTTTTGTTTGTTGTTGATATGAGGTATGATCAGCTGAAAAGACATGGTAGATGTGCGGAAATGAGTTTAAGTGGGCGGTACTTTGATTGTGATTTGATTTGTTGTGATCCTCATCTCCTTTGGATCCTCAAACTCCTTCGAAAGGAAAATGTGCCTTGCTCTGAAGAGGTTAGGATTGCTCTTTATTTATAGAGCCTGTTGGAACATGTTACTAGATGGTGTGCTAACTGCTGGAAGCGTACAAGTTGTTGTGAAATCAGACATGTTGTATGTCATGTGTATGTTTTGTTCTCAATTGGGCATCCAATTTTATAGTTGTGTCGTAGTCATTTTTATAATTTTTGAGTATTCTTATGTAACATGAACATTTGTATGGAAGTTGTGAGGTAGTTGTTTGAATTTCTTTATGACTCTGTGTACTTAAATTTGCAGCAGTGTTTTGAGATGTTGTTACCCGGATGTAGTTGTGTTGTAGTTATGTGAGTAACCCTAAAGAAGTGGCGCCTTTGAATGGGGTTGTTACTTGTGAAGGTGTCAATGATCTGAAGTTTAAGGTGATGTAAGTGTTGATAATGTTTGGTTGTTTGTGTAGGAGCTTGCTACATAGAGCGTTGCATCAAAGAGGAGGAGCCCCAAGAAATCAGCTAACGTTGTTTTTGAAGTTCCCAAGGTGAGCTTGGTCATTGAAGTGTTCTTAGTAGCCTAGTATTATCTATTGCTTTGCTCTTGAATAATTCTCAAGTAACTATTGTCATTGATGGCATTGCAGGAGAGAAGAGGGACTAGGCTTCAAAGCCTTAGTACTAGTACGACGAAGAAGGGAGACCATTCCTTGTAGAAGGTAATTAAGACATCTTTTTAACTTACATGTTGTTTGAGTTGTTATTGGAGCAATTAGTTGACTTGTTGTATCATTTGGTTGCAGTTTTGTTTGGGGTAGAAGGTTTGGCTTCTCAATCCCAAGGGTGGAAAACAACATGTTGCAGTTGGGAATGTGAGTGGCCTTGCAGGAAGGATGGTTCACTTTCGCACCATCAAAGAGGGATGGTGCAAAGTGGATGTGAGCGAGGCCTTGCATGGGGAGGTGCTATTGATGGAACTAAATAATGACGCCGAACAACTCTTGGTGAAGGACATGGTTAAGAGTAACACCTTATGGGAGGCCGAGTTTATGAAGGTATTTATTTTATACTAGACTTTATTATCCGTAGTCTTGAGTTCACTCTTCTGAAGTTGTTTTGAAGTGTGGATAGGGCGCTTGCAACTAATATGTGACTACGATACAACTCAGTTAGTAGTTGGTTTCAACTGATATGCAAATGTATAAGGACTACATTGTAAGTGTATAGTGTAGGAGCAGTAACTGTGCTGCAATTGCATTGCTACTCAAATGCAAGTGTATGTGTGGTGCACATTGAGTAAAATGCAACTATGCTCCAACTGTTGCAATAATTTGTGTTTTCAATCACCACTGCGATGCAACTAACGTACAAGGTCTTTTCAACTGTCCTAATCTTGAGACGCATGTTTGCATGTGATAACAAACTCTTTTGGCACTCGTAATTGAAAGATGCTTGAATTTGTTGTTGTAATGCAGTTGTTTGCATCATTGTCATAATGTTATTAAAGCTTGAAGGCAACACTTACCGACTAGTGCAGCACTGGCAAACGACTACAGTACAACCTATAAACAACTGATGATTAATATCCGGCAGCTGAATGAATTTGTGGAATTACTTTTTATAACCGTTACACAACTTCTTCACGACTATTTTACAAGTGGATCACAAGTGTCATTGTATGATAATAAAATCGTTGTGCAACCGCGGGACAACTAGGGGACAACTCAATTTCCATGATAATACAACTGCTAGTCAATTGCAGGACAACTACGTCACTACTCTTACAGCGTGGTGAACATTCAAATTAAACATTAAAAATGAATTCTACTCCTATGAAATCATGACATTTGGTACAACTAGACCGCTCTGACAATCATGTGTCACAGAAAATTTAATGTAACATTGGAAATCGTGCAAAAGATTTCTTGCCACAAAAGAAAAAGAAGGGCACCGGGGGTTGAGGTAGTGAAAGTTTTGAAAGGCAAAGGATGATTTTAGTGTGGATGAAAAGTTTGATGTCGTAAAAATATGACTACATACAAATAACTGCGGCACGACTACGGGATGACTCAAAGTCAACTGCGTTTGTTTTACGACTGTAGCAATTGTATACAAGTCATGCCATGTCACATACGACTGTTTTGCAGTTGTGAAGTGGCAGTCGTAAAAACACCAGATTCTACTAGTGGAGGCCCATCCGAGTTTATCAGGGCATGTAACATTTTGAAGTTCCAAAGTGCTTGAGCGTCTTCATAGTCTCCGGACTATGTTCTTCAAGAAGGAAGTTAGTTGCTTCCTCCCTCCAGGCCTCCTTCCAGTGCGATTCTTCCCATTGCAAGGCATTGCGAAGGTCAAGATCAATGCCCTCTCCCAAATTTGACACCATGCATCCCAAATTATTCCAGAGTAAACCATCTGGATGTCATCCAAATTGGAGTCGCTTGCATGCAGCATCCCAATATCCACCCATGACTTGGTAGAAGAAGTTACGCCTAGCAACATCCGCCGCAATGGTTCCCAATATGAGCTTCTTGCAAACTTGCAAGTTTTCTTCATGGTCATTTTTCCAACCGATCTGTGAGCTTACATTGGACTTTTCTAGCTAGTGCGATGATGCACGCCAACTCCACACCGAATCTTCTCCCCACCTATCAGCATGCACCGACCCAGGTGCAGTCTCCAGATTCAACTCCCAACTAGGTGACATGTAGATGGTGAAGCCAAACAAATCATACAAGCGCTCGTGAAATAGTGCTCTACACTTTGTGCAAAATCTATGTGTCAAGAGGTCACCTAGGAGGCACATTGGGAGATATAAGCACCGGCACGTGCCAACGGCATATGCACCTTCCAGCCCAAATGGATTTAAGCAAACTGTGCATTCATCTCCGTTTTGCATAAGATCGCTAGAGTTGGCCATAACTTGCGTGCCTCCACGTCTCCGCCAACATTTGCCTTGCTCGCAACAACGTGAGAATGGCCACGAACATCTACAGCTCTTTCAAAGTTTTGCTAAGGAAAAGTGTGGCAATCACAATCACAAAGCCCTTCTATCTCAATTGCTTGCTTGGAGATAATGTCACTTTTTTGTCTAGATTCCAGCTTTAGGTTTAGAATTTATTCTTTGAGTTCTTCAATCGCCTCGTCGTTCTTTTGACTTGATTTTAGCTTGAGGTTACGAATCTCTTCTCGAAGACGTTCAATCGTCTCGTCCTCCAAGCGCATATTGTCCAACAATCCTCGGTGAGCATCCTCGATGCTTGATGCTCTAAGTTGGAAGTGATGACTAGAACATCCAACATTGGAATTTTGTTTGTAACAGGGATGTGTTCTTCATCTCCAACAGCCCCAACATGTGCTATGGATTCATCATCGCTAGTAGCATTGGCACCTGCCAATTCTTCGTGGCCACCTGCTTGAACCATGGCAAATGTTGTTAGTTGGAGCTTTACACATTGCCGCATTTTTTGTGAAGCATGCTCCGCTGCTGTCATTGATGAACGCCAACCTCGCTTTCCATCTGAGTCCAAATCAGGTGATGATCTGATTCTATTGGAGGTACATCTTTTGGGCCATCCGCTTTCTGTGGACCTACTGCCGCAAACAGAAACATTGGATGTTGCTCTCTAGGCATATCTATTTGCATCCATACCCTTGGCAATTTCGGAGTTTTTCGCATAGTCTTCCATGCGAACACGTGCATCTGCTTCCTCTAGAGGAAGCAGATGCACGTATTTATATATTTATGTGCCTTGGCCTATTCTTGTCTTTCTCCCTCTTCTTCTCCGCGTTGGTCATCAGTTGTTGCTGTTGGATTTCTGGCTCACTCTCACTTTCCATAATCCATTGTGCGGAAATTCTAAAAATCTACAAAAATATCTTCAATCTACGCTAAGCTCTAGCTCAAAAAAAATTAGAGCTCTTGACTAATTGTGGAACAACTGGTATATTAGAGTTGTTCCACAAATACACTTGAGTAGCACAATGATACAATTACCACATTGGATTTTAAAATAATCCAAGTTAGTGATATTAATTAATACGAACTCTAAACCAAGGTAGTCAAGATGACGTGCAATATGTCGTTAGTATACAAGTATGGAGCTCTATTCAAAGTTCACACAGTCAACCACATTAAAAAGATAGTTGAAGGCCACGATTTCTAAGTGGAGTAATGTGAGATGGGCCGAGCGTGACCCCAACACATGATTAGTATCACTAGACGTACGCGCCCGACCTCACATACAGTATATATATCACATATTATATATAAATATGTATAAAAGTATTGTTTAATTTCATAATTATACATAATTCACAATAATATTTATAATAAACATTACATTGTAATATATATGAATTTATTAAATAAAATTATAAATATACAATAGTATATTAGAATCGATTCATCGATATTTAGAAACATTTTATTAAATTAAGGAATCTTGATTTACATGGCAAAAGTTGGAGTTCATAGTTGTTAACCCTGGAACATCCAAGGAGCCAAAAATGTGAATGCATTTGGCTCCTTGAAATTGAATGCATGATACTCGATGAAGAATTGTGAAATTCATCCAATTATTTTTTAGAGAGATCAATGAATGTGTAAGCATTAGATGATGATGAAAAAACTTGCCTCATTGAGATAATCATTTTTTTCTAAAAAAATGTTTGCGACACGGATCTCATTGTAGTAAAATTTAGAAAGTACTAGCCTTGTGCTATAAATCTAAATTAATGTCATTAAAACAAAAAAAAAAAATTTGAACCCAACTATTAAAATGAAGGTTTTGAAGTCTTGTTTCCATTCTGGTTTGCAATTTTTAAAAATTCATTAAATTGAATAAGTATTGCAATTTGAACTTTGGGCCTATAACCATGGTTGACTACTTCTCAAATTTTAGCTAAACATGGAAGGTTCAGTTATACCACAATCTCTGGCACTATAATGTACACCTTTGGTAAAAAATTTAAAACTTTGTATTTGATATGAATTTTTTTTAATTTTCACTCAAAAAATCACAATTATTTAGAATTTTCACAAAGACATCTGTGATTTTTTAGACATATAAAAGACATGTGATCTCATCTCTAGATATGAAATTAAAAAATCCACCTATATTTATTGGAAATTAGAGCACATAATAGAATGAATACAATGAATACATGGAATACCATGTCACATACTATGTTGTATTTCACACACATGCACATTGATTTTGGTCCTAAATTTTGATTGAACTTTGTCTTTAAGACATTCATCATTGTTTTGTGATTGTTGATCTCTTTTCTCACATATGAAACTTCCGTTTTGATTCGTATTAGGTTGGAACATTTTTTTATACATTCAAGTAGAAAAAAACAAAAAAATCACCAATAATTGTGTATAAATATTTTCTTCACATATGATATGTCAATGCAAAGCTATCAACCCAGTGCACATGTGAACTGCTCTAATTCAAATTACAAAAATTCTTGCAAGAATCTATTGATGTTAAAGTAGTAGACCCTCCAAAATCCACAGTTTTCACTACCAATATACGGTAACTTTAAACACTATAATCTATTCCATCAACCGTTGGATGTTGTGTAAAATTTCGCCAAAGTTGAGGTCATGGGTAAAGTTCAGTTTTGTAAGGTTAGATATTAATATTAGGCATTGTATTTCCATCAAATCCAATTTTTTAACTATCTTTGATGCCTAATTATAGTATTCAACCTTACAAAGTTGAACTCAAAACATGACCTCAACTTTGAGGAAATTTTACACAACATCCAACGGTTGATGGAAAAGATTATAGTGTTTGAAGTTATCGTATATTGGTAATGATAATTGTGGACTTTGGAGGGTACTCTACTTTTATCCATCAATAGATTTTTGCAGTTTTTTTGTAATTTGAATACATGAGGTTCACATGTGCATTGGGTTGATAGCTAAGCATTGACATATCACACATTGTGAAGAAAACATTTATACATGATTATTCATGATTATTTTTACTTTTGTCTGCTTGATTGTATACAAAAATGTACCAAACTTATATGAATCAAAACAAAAGTATTGTACACGATGAGAGAGATCAAAAATCACAAAACAATGAAGAATCTCTAAAAGACAAATCTCAATCAAAATTCAAGACCAAAATCGTTTTGCAAATGTATGATTCAAAATAGTATGCAGCATGGTAATCATTGTATTTTCCCGTATTTGATGTATTTTGTGTTGTATTCTTGGCTTTTTCGTGAGTTCTATGACTCCAAATCATGATGTGGTTTGTGCAGAGTGTTCATGTAACGTGTGCAATCTGAGCTTCTAATTTCACAACCTAATTCCTCATGGATTTCATGAAAATTGAGTTTTAACACCTCCAGCGTCCCATTTTGGGTCTCCTGGGCGCCATAGGGTTAAGATCTTGTACTTTTCTTCACCACTGGAAACAAACTAACACTCTATTTTTGTAAAACATTCTCAATAGCTTTGTAAAAAGCGTAAGCCCAAGTGATTTGCGCACTATGAGCATTTGAAGTCTGCCATTCTTCACTTGGTCTCCATTGTCTTCTAGTGATTATTGACACAATATGCAACTCCAAGTCTTGACTTTGATATCAAATCACAAGTCTCCGCAAGTTTGACAATTAAAAGTTTTAATCAGGTACCGGAAATCCCAAGTCCAAGCAGGACTGTTCTCACAATGGCCTCCTCTACGACCGGCATGCTTTGCAGATTGTGCAACGTAATGCCAGATGATCTGCATGAATCAAATAACCTAGAAGTTGATATACATGTAGAAACCTGTTGTCATCAAGCCTGTGCTCGTTCATAAACTGTTTCTCAAAAATAATGATTTCGTTCATGAATGTGGTTAACACTTTCCCAAACTCCACATTCTTTGGCTTATATGGCGAATGCGGAAGTCCAGACATCAAACGCTCAAAACGCATGCTAAGTAGTGAACCATACCAGAACTGCAAACTCACTGTAAAAGACTTCTCAATAAATGTCTCGAACCTTTCCTGGTCAATCGTGGATCATCTACATAATAGTTTCTAAAATACGCACGCAGCATCTGATCAATTGCCCTTCAATTTGAGAAAGACACAACTCTGCAACTAGGCCTTAAATGGCGACTCTGGCAACACCATCTGAAAGACAGGAAACGCCCCTAAATTGTCAACCTGAACGATCTGTACAGTAAAGGTAAGGGTGTCGTACCCGAATCGATCAACTCCAGCTACGTCTACAAAACATGCCTCATCGTTTCCTCAATTGCTGGATCAGTAACTCCAGCTTTCTTCGATCGCCGAAGCTCAGGATCTTCAGCTCATCACGGAGGTCGTCATTGGTGAGCTCCAGAAGCAGCTTTCCATCGATGTTATTCTCTGCAAATGAGGTGGCGTATCGTGCAAGCCCTTGCTGTCCCAGCCATTCCATCGTCTCCCCCACTGTCCATTCCTTGGCCTTAGCTGCTCTCACGAACACACATCTAGTGAGCAGGATGCCGCAATTAACAAAACCATGACGACAACATACATTCAAACGACAAGCAAGCAAAAGCACCGAAGCATTCGTTTTCTAACTCTAATTTTAGGTCACAGTTTTGCAAGTTCTGCAGCGTGAGAAAATGAGGGAGGTTCAAGTGCGCGCTCACCAGGCAAGAGCTCGGTGCCAGGAGAAGAGCTCTGAGCCAGCAGCATGTCGAATTCCTCCAGTTCTTTCAAGCGAGCAATTCGTTCCCTCTCCTCCGCGCTGATCTGCTCCTGTCCCTTCTTGCCGCCCACCTTCTTCGTTCTAGACACTTCCATGAGCACTTTCTCATTCTTGATGCGCGCCTCCTCGAAGGGCCGGTGCAGTGCGCTGAGAATCAACGCTACACTGCTCACGAGCCCTACTTGCAGGAAGACCCACAGCCCTCCGCTAATCAACAGCAGAATCGCGAACAAACGCGGTCCCTCGTAGATAAGAGCGTTTGCGACGAGCGCTGCTTTCGCCTTCGGTGACAAATGTCTCTGTCTAGTCGCGAGCCTCAACCACAGGAACAAATTCACGAACGGGAAAAAACTTACGGCCAGGGAGACTCCCATGTCCACCAACCCCGGCCCCGCCGCTCTCACCTTGCGACCCCCGCGCTTCTCCTTGGGCAACTCATCTACTTCACTCCGACTGTGCTCCAAAGCGTACCACCCCACCACACAATTCGCAAACATAACCCCACACAGGATGAGGTCCGCGGCGCCGAAAAACCCACGAGAGCCCGGCAGTAGTCCTCTCAAGCTCGCCACCCAGCCCACCAGAAACAGGCCTTCGAAGGACGCCAGCCCAAGAGGCAGCGAGACGGCCAATTCCGAGAGATCATTCCCATCCTGCAAATCCACCTCAAAGCTACTCACAGCTTTCTCATCCTTCTTCCTACTCCCCGCCCTCACAGAGAAGAGCTCCAATCCTCGCACTCCCCTCGGCCGGCTCGAAGTAACCTGTCCAAAAAACCTCCCGCGAAGTGCAATTCTCCGCTTCCTGGTTGGAAACGCTGTGGAAATCCTCGCAGCAATGCAGTATGATGAAGCTGAGAGTAGAAATCTAGCTGAGGGCATCGTTCCAGCCAATTTCTTCACGGGGCTGCGGCTACCTACACAGAACACGGAGCTCTGCACCACTTGTACGCAACGCATCGCGTGACCTGAATAGATGGAGACCGCCATGGCCACCATCTCTCAACTGAAAGCTGCGGAGGAAAAATCTGCACGTCAACGAGCGAGCAAGGATTTCAATCTCCTCAGACGAACAATGAAGGAAAAGCATCGTGGTCGGACGCCGTGACTTCGTTCGAAGGCCTGTATTTGGGTAGTGACAATGCATTTGATGATTATTTGATTATTATACATGTGTAATATGAAGACAATTGTTTGACTTCTGGAAAATAAAATCTTCATTTTTCATATAATCCATTAGAAGTCTAATATTGGTGCATATACTTTTAATTATATAGTTTTTTGACAAATCAAAAAAACTTAGAATGAAATGATTGAAGCTAAATGTATGCCATGTTTTGAATAAACATTTGATGAAGTCTTTATTTTCTTGTATTTTGTCTTCAACAGAGGTTCGGAAATCCATCTTGGGGAGGATATGATATGAAAGATAATTTACTTTCTTCATGATGTGTTTGATTTATGCTTTTTAACAATATTATTCTTGATAGTACAATATTTTGAGGCGGGCAACAGGTTTTTGGCAGCCCTTGATGCGTTTTTATTAAAATGCATTGAAATGACGTAGAATTCAAGGATTTTTTTTTTTCAAAATTGTTTTCCTCTGATAGAAGAAGGCATGATGATTTCATCTACCGTGTGGATTTGAGACCCAAGTATCATTTCTTTAATTAAAAAATAAAATTGTTGTGTTAAGGAAATGGTGGGTTTTATACCCCAAGATATTGCAAGAATATTTTCCTTATCCTAAAACCTCCATTTACTTGTGATTTTTGGCATGCAATGACCTCACACAAGATAGAACATATTTCTAAAAAATTCATGCAACATGTAGTGGAAAATTTGCCATCGTTTTGAGCCAAAGTACACTAACCCTGTTTAGTTTTAGACAAGAAAAAAAACTATTTTGCAGTCTTCAGATCCATGTATCTTACAATCCGCACGATCAAAGTTTATGAAATCTTTTGAGTGTTTTCTTGTATTACTAAATTTCAAGGTCATACATGTGAAAATAGTAAAAAATAATTTAAATTATTCTCATAATATCTAATCTAAACGAGGCAGTTTTGAAGTGGTTTTGGTGAAGTACAGTCATGGTCCTTTAGGGGTTAATGTTGTAGCATTTGGTTGGGTTGTTTCAATTGTCCACTTAATTTGGCTTGCAACTCTAAGATGTTCTAAGAAGAAGAAGAAGAAGAACGCCGGTTCCCGGAGGGAACCGGCGTGAATAAAGTGTCTGTTCGTTCCACTACAAAGACCATGCCCACAGGACAAGGAGTTAGTAAACTGGAACTACTTCCCTCTCTCGAGGGTAGACACTATGTAACAAGTAACCAAGGAACCACAAACCAACCAACGAGCTACAAGCTAACCAACTAGCCAACGAACCACCCACAAATCAAGCAACCAGCCAAAACAACTTCAAAACCAACTAGTACTGATCACTCAAGGCGGGGGAGAATTTAAGGGGGGTCTTGTGTATCGGGGAGGGCTTGATTGTTTTCGATTTTGCGTTTGTGTAGTAAAATAGACATGGCATATTGAGTAGCGGTGGTGTTAATGTTTTTAAAGGTGTTTTTGATTGTATCAATGGGTATTTTGAAGGTATCTTCAAGGGTCTTCATAGATGGGATAAAGGTGGTGGCTCGAGCGCCGGATGTGATTACAATAAGGGGGTCCACATTCCATCCGAGGGCGATGATGTCGTCGATAAGGGGTTGGTATTTATCTATTTTATTTTGGATTGTTTCCGGGGAGAATCTATCATTGCAATATGTGAATTCAATGAATTGAATGGTGTAGTCTTGGTTGATGTTATCAGGTGGTGGGTCATTGTATGATAATCCTTTGACACAAAGGATGTCTGGTTTGAGCCTAGCGTTGCAATGACATCTTTGGGTCATACACGAGCATGGGAGTAGCCAAGGGAGGACCGTATTCTCTTGTGGATTATTATTATAAGTACCGGCGTTCATTAGTATAAAACATCTCGATTTATTGTAGGAGGTGATTAGTTTTCGGATTTCCCATACCGCTTTATTATGTCTTTTAACAATTAGAGAGTGTATGTGGTGGTTTTGGCATTTGAGTAGGACATGGAGCCATGTGTCTGGGTCCGTTGAGGGGCATATGGGACATGTTATGGATGGAAATCTTTCTATTCCAAAGAAGAGTTGTTTGCGAGCGTTTCCCATATATTGACCCGTATGGAATTTGATGAGGCACGTTATTTGTGAGTCTGAGATGATGGGGTTTTTCCAAAAATTTGTAGAGAGTTCATTGTCTATGTCGTTATTGTTAGTCCATTTTTCTATGTTAGGAATATTTTCTGAGATTGTGTCAAGGTTGTTGTAGAGGTCTTGTTTTTTGAGATATTTGCCCAGAAATCTAATTGGGCCTTTGTCGGGGGTATCTTCTTTCGAAGGCCAATCCTCTTTTTGAAAGTAGTATGGGGTGGCATGGGCATGTTCGTGAGGGTCTTTGGCGTTTTTGTGTGTTTTTTCACGGCCTTCTTTTGCAAGTTTGTCTGCTTGTTCATTGCCATCAATGTTGACATGGGCTCTTACTTTGTGAAGTGTTGTGATTTGTGTACGGTTTTGTAACATTTGTACCATTGATGTTAATATAGTTTGGTCGGGGTGGCTATTATGAAGGGTAGGGTGTGTTATTTGGGTGTTTAGTAGGTAAAGTGCATTTATACAATCTGTGAATATATGTGCAGGTTCATTTTTGTATTTTGTTGTGATGATTTGTAGTGTTTTGTGAATGGCCATGAGTTCTGCTCTGAGGATATTTTGTAGTCCATAGAGTCTTTTGGCTAGTTTAATTTCTTTGGTGGAATTGTATATGCCATAGCCAGCTTTTTCTCTGCGCCAAGAGCCCGGGCTAATTTGTTCCGGTGGCTTAAAAGAGCCGTCGGTGTAATAACTGTGTGCGGGGTTAAATTTTGGTGTGGTATGAGTTGGGTAGTCTGGGAGAGGGGGAGGTGTGACGGAGTAGTTTAATGTGTTGTTGACATAGTTTAATTTTGACTAGTTTTACTTTTGTTTACGGGGGTTTGTATGGGTGTTGGTGGGGCCGGTTTTGTGTATGGTCGTTGTATGTCTAGATTGTCTGTTATGGAGGTAAGTTTCGCAAGTTGTTCTAGGGAGCCAAGGGTTTGGTTTTGATGATGGACGCATATTATTTGTAGTGTAGATGGCTCAGTTCGGGGGTTTTTTTAGCTCGGGTGGAATATTAGGTTCTTTGTATGGTATTGTGTCTACTTCGAATCGTGCAATGATGTGGAAACGTGGGAATAGGTTTGAATGTTGGTTATTATTTTGGTACCAATTGTTGTTCGGTGTGACGATGATTGTTTTTGTGTTATTTGGATCGTGTTTGGCGGCAAGTCTAGCCCAATGTATGGCTTGTTTTGTGTCTTTCTCGTTGTGGGGGTGAGCTATGCCATTTCCGATCCATTTGTGGTCAAAGGCCTTGCCTAGGGATCCAAATATTTTGTCTCTTTCGTACGGTGAGTAAAATTTATTTAGTTTGGTAGGACATGTGATCAGGGAGGAAAAGTATGAGTGTTCAATGTTAAAGGTTGAGATTAGTGAGTCTAAAATGGGGGTGGGTATTGTGTATTGCGCATTTTTGAGGGGGTCATTTTTTGGTATTCGATATTTATACCTTTGGTAAAGCCATATTAGTTCAGTTTCAAAGGTTTGGGTTGTTGGTTCAATGTATGTAGGGGTTTGTAATTTTGTATGATATTAATTCCATAACCATTGGAGTCGGGTAATGGGTATGGTGTATAAATGTCGGCCGTTTTCTTCGTATAGATGTGCTTGATTGTTATCTATTTGAATTGTGTTTGAGGATGTATGGATATCATTTTCGGGGTTGCATTCTGTTCTGTAGATGTTAAAGAGTGGGATAATTATGGGTGGTGTTACGGATCTTGAGTCTGAGAACTGTTCTTGGGGGTGGTGGGCTAGGATGATATCCGAGTATGCTTTGTTTTGAATTTTTTGGTAGTATTGTTTTAGTTTTTCGGTGTTATGTGTGGAGGTATTGGTGTCGTGTCGTGGAAAAAGGTCTCTTTGGGGGAGCCATTTATTATATATGTTATCATTGTGTTGCCATTGGCATAGATATTTTGTGTAGGTATTTTGTATGTTATTTGTGTCTGTGTGTTGGATATGTTTATGGCATATGATGTCATTAATGGAATATGTGGTAGGGTTTTTGGGATGTATGTTGGGGGGCGGGGGTGGGGGTGGTATGTGTGTGGAGGGTTTTCGGGATTTATTGGTGTGGGGATATTTCTTGGGTTGATGTTATTATTGAGGGTGATGAATGAGTCTTTAAGTATATGGGAGTATAGATGTATGTTACAAGGAGTACGACATATATTGGGGCATGTTTGGTGGCAAAATAATTGTTTAGCAATATTTAGGGCACTTTTTAATAGTTTGGATGGGGTGAAGTGGTAGGTTTTGAAGTCTTCGTTGTTCATGATGTGTGTGCCGTTGGGTAAAGTGATTTGGGCTAGTTCAAAAATATTTTTTGAGAGGAGTTTTTGTAGAAGCTTTTGGGAGAGTTGGGCATTGAGTGTGTTGTGGTTTAGTGATTCTTGCCTCCATAGTGTTTCAAGTGTTGTGGGATTAATGAGGAAGTTTGGAAGTGTGCTTTTAAGGTGGGTTTTGGCTATATGTTTTAATAAGAAGAATGTTCGTGTTATTGGTGATCTTATACAGTCACTTTATTTAATTTTGGATATGTTTTCGGCGCCACCGTATTGGGCGAGGATGTAATGAGTTAATCCATTATAAATTTTTCCAAGTCTACCTTTATCGTTTAAGGCATTTTGTAGTTGTTCGCCTATACATCGGAGATATGCGTTTTTTAGGGAAAAAGCTTCAAGTCCAAATAGGTTATGTGGGAGTTGTGTTATTGCGTTTGACAAACATTTCGGTAATCCACATATGGTTTTTTGTATGGCGATTATTTTTTTATCAAGTTTTTTTGATGGGTGGCATAGAGTATGGTACGCCATAAAAACTGTATGCCACACCTGGGCGTAGTACGGTATCAACCATTTTTATTTTTTGTTTCATGGTGGCCGGACATGTTGTTAGCTCTTTGCATTGTTTGATGAGCTTTGTGGTTGTAGTGTGAATTTGGATTTTCCATTTTAGTGAGGGAACAAGATTTGTACCTAGGTATATGTACGGTTCGTTTGGGTGTAGTATAGGAATTGGTTGGTTGCAGTAGTTGATGTTGGAGGTTTGCGTTAGGGCTTTGAAAGTGGTAGGGTTTAGTTTAGATTTGTTTGGGCATCCGGTGGAGGCACATTTTGGGACCCCCACATCCATGCCAGTCCATTTACAATATCTATCAATTTTATTGAGTTGTATTTGGATTGATTTGATTTTGTTAGTTATGGTGGCTAGGTCATCCGCGTATGCGGCGGAGTTTATTGTGACTTGTGATGTGCCGAAAGTATATCCGTTATTGCCTCTTTCTAGCCATCTAAGTAGTGGTTCTAAAAATATAATAAATAGGTATGGGCTGAGGGTGTCCCCTTGTATAGTTCCTCTTTGGATGGGTATAGGTTTTGTTTTCCCAAAGTGTTCACCGGTATAGCAGGTAGATGAATGGGAATAGATGTTTCCAACAAGTGTAGTTGCCTCTTTTGGGTAGCCAAGGTCTGTCATTATTGCTAAAAGTCTGGCATGGTCAATTGAGCTAAAGGCATTTTTGAAGTCCACGTATAATATGTATATATCTTGGTTAGTGAATTTTGCGTCTTCTAGTGCGGCTATTATAGTTTGTATTTGTCGTGCGGTACTTCTCTCCGCTCTAAATCCTTCTTGACTATCATGTAGGATTTTGAATTTTTCGCCGTATGAGGATAGTATGTGGGTGAGTGTACTAGTAAAATGTTTATATATTGTGTTAGCAAGTGCAATTGGTCTATGGTTGGGTAGCATGGACGGATCACCTTTTTTGTATAGTAGAATTGTTGTACTGGTTTTCCATGAGTTTGGTATTTGTTTTTGTTTATAGCAGTGAGAGAAGAATAGGAATAGTAGTTTATGAATTCTTGGAGGCATGTTTTTGAGTATTGAGTTTGGTATGCGGTCTGGGCGTGGGGCTTTATTATTTCCAAGATTTTGAAGGCATGTCTCGTATGTGGCTCTGTTGAGGTATTTATGTATTGGGATTTTTGGTTCGCCCCGTTTGTCAAGGGTATATCCGTCCAGGTCATGCCATGGGTATTGGCGTACTGCGCATGTACATTCTATTGTATGTTGTAATTGGTAATTACATGTTGGTACTGTTGGTCTATTGGTTTTTGTTTGTTGGTTAAATATTTCATTTGCGATGTCTTCGGGGCTAGTTAGAATATTATTATATTGATCTGTGATACAGTCCATTGGCGGGGATTCAAGGTTTTTAAAGACTTTTTTGTTAATTTTTTTGGGGCTGATTTCATATAGTTGTCTGTATTTTGAGATGGCTTTTTTAATGTTTTCTTTGGTGTATTTTGTGATTATTTTCCAGGCTTATATGTTGGCTTTTTTAGCAATTATCGCGATATCTTTTATCCATGTATCGTGGGGAAGGTCCGTAGGCGGCGGGGTAGGAATTTGGATGTGTTGTATAGTGAGTAGTTTCTTGTGTATGGGGTGGTTTCGCCATTGAGGGTTGTTTTTTACAATTCTAATGGTTTTACGTATGATATGGTATGTGGTTAAGTGTTGTTTCCAAGTTTTAGAAAGTTTGCGGGGTAAATACCCGCCTTGTTGAGAAGTTCTGTTTGTCATTTTGGGTATTGGATGTGCTCTACAAGTTTGTTCTAGTGTGTCAGAGATTTTATTGATGAGTTTGTCTAGGGTGTGGCATGCTTCTTGCCATTGTGTTTGTGTTAATTGACTATTATTTTCAAGCGTGTTTATAAGGGAGTCTATTTGTATGGAGTTTTCTTCGAAGAGTTTTGTGTTGAATTTTTCTATGTTGGTTTTTGGGATGGGGTTGAGTATGCGTATAGTGTCTTTGTTTGGGATTATAGGAGTTCTACTAATTAGTGTGTTATTTGGGATGTGCAGTTGTATGGGTGAGTGGTCCCAGTTGAGAATAATATCATTGTTTGTTGTGGAGGTGTATTGTGTATTGTTGTTTGTATTTATATAAAATCCATCTATTAGACTCCAATCACTATAATTATAGCCACCTTGTCTAGAGAATTGTGTATCGGGATTGATGTAAGTGAAGTTTAAATTTTCTGTGAAGCGACGCCATTGGTAGTCATTGTTTTGAGGGGGGGTGTGTTGGTTTCCATTTTGGCGGCCAATTAGTGCTATGTCTCTGTTGAAGTCTCCACATAATAGGTATGTGTGATTGGGATTATATTAATTTGGGATGTAATAGTGTTTTGTATATCTAAGAGGAATCTAGTATCTTCGGGATGGGATGGCATATACATGTGAAAGATTAACCACGGTTGTAGTGGGTGATTAGTGATTTTAATTATTTGAATGTATGGTGATATGTGCATTGGGGTAGGGATTTTATTGATGTTGCCTGGGAATGTATATCTTTTGTGTATTAATGTAAGGAGGCCACCTCGGCTCGGTGTGTATGGTCTCCGTTGTTGCATGCATCTTGTAAGTGCATGTGTATTATTAAAGATGAGTTTATAGTTTTGAAATATATTTTGTATATATTTTGTAGATTTTGTGGCGGTTAGTTTTGTTTCTTGTATAACTATGAGGGCCGGTGGTGTGTCTGTGTTTGTGAGCTAGGAAGGGCAATGTTTAGTGAGGAGGCATTCCATGTGATTATGTATGTATTTTCTTGGTTTGATCTAATGTTTTGATTTTGAGGAGGAATGAAGGGAAGGGGTGGGGGTGGGTGGGTGTATTCTGGTTTAGGGTCTAGACATTTTAGTGATTCATTTATGAGGCTGTTAGGGAGGTAAGGGAATTTTATTTTTATTGTGTCATTTGAGGGTGGTGTGTCTTGACTATGTAGGAAGTCGTATAGTCTTTTATGTATTGAGTTCTCATGGTTTATAATATTTTGGTTGTTTACCAAGAATTCAGTATAAGGGTGTGGAGTGTAGATGTGGCGTTCTGGTGGGTTTTGTAAGTTTAGTAAAGTTTGTAGAAGTGTATTGGTCCATGTAATTGTGTTCAAATATTGTGGGTTTAGAAGGTGGTTACATTCATCTATGTTTGGGTGAGTAGTGATTATTAGTGCATATAGAATGTGGGGTGGTGGATGCATATTTATTTTTTGTTGTATGTATTGGGCGATGTTTGGGTGGGAGGTGTTGTGTATGTGTGTTTTTTAAAAGTGGTGCGAAGGATTTTGCAATGTGTCCATATTCTGGTTGGATTTTTATGGTATTAGGTATGAAGTATATTTTGGCATTTTTTTTATGTGTTCTAGGGTGTCTTTTTAGTATATTTGGCATGGGTCCGGGGTTGGTCTCGATGTCTCCTCCAGTTAGTATTAATAGTTTATAGTATGTGGGATTTTTTATTTGGTTTAGCGTTTTTTGTTTTTGAATATGGTTTTGGTGTATTATTTCGTGTTTCCTTGATTTGTTTTTGTATGTGTGTGTATGCGTTTCTTTGGTGACGTGTGGTTGTATATGTGTGTGTATGTGTAGTAATGTGATAAATGATGTGTTTTATGTTTAGGATTATAGTTGTGTTCGAGTGAGTTATTTTTTGGGTGCGTGTGTTTGTTTTGGGTTTTTTTAGTGGTGTTAGATATATGTGTATTTCTATTGTTAAGTAGGCTTGTTGTGCGTTCATTTTAGGCGTGTTTGTAGATATTGATGTTGGTGGGGTTTGAGTTGTAGTGGTTTTCTGTTTTGTGGTTAGGGGTGGAGTTGTATGGGTGTTGGTTTTTGTGTTTGTGTTTTTGATTTGTGTGTAGAGAGGGTTATATGGGTGGTGGTGAGTGTTTGTTGGAGGTGTATTTGGGGTAGCGTTCGTATATTGTTTGTGGATGTGTGAGTTGTGTCTTTGGAGTATATATGTAATAGAGGTGTGTTTGTGTTGAGTTTGGGTATTTTGTATGTATTTTTCCAAAAGATATTCATACCGTAATGGTATATATGGTGACATTGCTTGTAGATGTGGAGTTTAAAACTCCAAAACCAATACATTTGTCTATCATGTGGTCTCATAGCTATGCATATATTTGTGGATGTGTAGTAACTGTGGTATAGGCTCTGTCTAGAGTGTGTGGTGGCTTGGGGGGAAGATATAGAGACTATAGAGAGGTGAGAGTGTGTTTCTACTAGTGGTGTGAGGTGGTATAGTACTAGTGTAATCAAAGTGGGGGAGTGGTGACTATGAGAGAGTGCAACTAGTGTGGAGGGTTCTATTGTAGTAAGCGTGATAGTACCATTTAGCATATCGTAGTACGGTAGGGGGAGTATATGAGAATGGATAACAATTACACTAAGCAAAGGGGTGCAAGAAAGGAGTAGGAGAATGTGAGAGATAGTTATGTTAGCCATATTCACCTTTGTGGCTCCATATTGGTGGTGTCTTCGGCCGTGGTCCTTGATCAATCCACGTTTGAGTGGTCTTCTAAGGTTGGAATGGTTGGGGGTCTTGTTCCTGTAATTTGTTGCATAGCCATCAGAGCAGACGCCATTAGTTGCTCCACATTTGAGAGCTTAGCTTGTAACTCATTGGTGCGGTTGTCAGTGTAAGCTTTTGTGTCCTTGATGATGTCTTTACGGAGGGTGGTGAGCTCTTGGCGTAGTCTCTTTTTGCCTGTATCAATGATGGAGGTCATTTCTGATCTGGTAACTCCTGGAGGAGTTGGGGTGGCTTGGAGAGATGCCACCGTGTTCACAAGTGCTTTGTTGATGTCGTTAAAGCCCCATTTCTCCAGGAGGATAGTGGAGGGGGGGTGATCACCTTCGAGGCTACGGCGGTGGGGGGAGACCTCCATTTGGTGTCGCCCTATAGTGAAGGTTTTGTTCAGGAACTGGCGGTAGATGATGGGATTAGGGAATTGCACATTGGCACTGCCATTGTGCATTCCTCTCTGCTGCCTGTGGAACCAAAGGGAGATGACGTTTTTGGCATCGAAGGTTTGATGGATAGCCGCCGTGGTTTCTGCCACACTTATAAGGATGGGGAGATGGGAGAGGGTGACTGTAAGTGCGTCCTTCTTGGCTCTGTCTGCAGGAGAGAGGCTACCAGAGCTACTAACACGTGCAGGGATGTGCAGGGAATTACCACACACCTCATGATGTGTGGTAATTTGATGGAGCTCGAATTTCTTGGCTTGTTGAGGGGTTGGGGCTACTATGAAGGCATGTGATTCTTCCTGTACCTTCTACACATCGGTGATCTCGAACTCTAAGTTTCTCGAGAAATTGTTTGTTACTACATCCTGGAAGAGTGTGTATGCAGCAACACCCTGAACAGTTCCACTCCTGATTCGTACTGATAGGTTTCTTCTAGCCACCGCATGGAAAGTCTTGCACACTTTCCCTAGGGAGGCTTGTCCTGTAGGGTCCAAGTGTAGAATAAAATACCGGGTGCCTCGAAGGAGAGCAATGGCGTCGACCTCCGGTCTAAGAAGATGTAGTTTGATGATACCGGACCAAATACCCTTTTGTCCCTCTTTTTTGGCCCCTTTGCAGAGGACTGCAATGGGGTCCATCAGGTTAGTGCCTAGTGGCATCCTCATGTGTTCTAGCCTAGCCATGGTAAGCTTCTTTACATCATCGTGGTGCATGGGGTGGTGTGGTGGTTCAAAGTGTATTGCCACATGGAAGTCATATGATAAGCTAGTTATAGGATTTGTAGGGATATCGAAGGGTACCTGTGTAATGTTATAATGTTGCCCTTCAATATTGTCATAACGCACCGAAGAGCATAATAGCTGCGGGATCCTGGGATATGCCACGGTAGCTCCTACGGCCTCCTCTGCCTCTTCTTTGGGCACTCCCCGCGTAATCATATCTCTGACAGTCTCTCCACTGAACAGGGGCTCCTGTCCCACATCTATGGCAAGTTTTTCCATGATGGAAAAACCCAACTAGAAACGAAATGAAGAGAGGTTAGCGGCAGAAACTTGGATGGGGTTGGGGGACTTACCTCTTGCTTTCTTGGAGGGTGTTGGGCCTTCATATGTCATTAAGACTGACTTGCTGGTGTCCGAGGTCTTTTCATAGCCTGGAGAGGAGTTTTCCGTATCCATGACATCCATGCTTGTTGAGGATGGGGACTGCTGATGTAGGAGGTGTTGAGGTCGCTGGGTTAGGGGTTGTCGGGGTTTGTACTTGCTGGAGGGTCGTTGATGTTGAGGTAGGTCTCCAGGGAGAGGGTCGCTAGGTAGAAGGCCGCTGAGAGGTCTGCTGGATAGAAGATCGCTGGGTAGGGGTCGTTAGGTGAGGGTCGTTGGATAGAGGGAGGTCGTTGGGCCTGGGGTGGGAGGTCGCTGGGTTAGAGGAGGGGCGTCGGGTTGGGAGGTCGTTGAGGACTGGTGGGGATTAACGACGAGGGCGCTGCACAATAAAAGTCTCGTCTCAGCTTCTTCCGAGTACTGCACGTTGTTGGTCCTGTGTTCCTCTCCTGCGCACGTCTTCTGTGTTCTTCTACTGGCCTGCGTCGATTCCTTTGAGTGAGCTCCTCTTGTCCACGTTCCTTCAGCACGTCTGGTGCTTCGGGGGCCCGGCTTCGTGTCTTCTTGTCTTTGAGGGCCCGACTTTGTGTCTTCGTGTCTGCGGGGGCCCGGCTTCGTGTCTTTGTGTCTTCGGGAGCCCAGCTTCGTGTCTTCGGGTCTTGATCTGCTGGAGCTACAGGGAGTTGAGCTTGTTCGCCTGTTGGTCCGTGTGTTGCAGGGCCTATTCGTCGGTTCGTTTTCTTGTCTTCCTTGTGCGTTTGCAGCAGTCGGTACGCTCCTTGCTCTTATATTCTTGTTTTCTGTGTACCTTGTTGTGCAGCCAGTGCTCTCCTCGTGGGTTGTACGTCTGTGCGCCTCGTGTGGACTCTGCACCTGTCTGGTCTTTACTTCTTGTATGTCTGTCTTCTTTCTTGTTTCATATGCACGTTTTGTTCTCTTCGTCTTGTGTGTGCGCCTCTGTGTGTCAGTTGCTCTGCTTCCAATATCTAGTTGTCCGTCCCGGCTGGATTGTACTACCCGGCTCTTGTCCTGCATGTGCGTACAGTAGTCTCTGTTGCTGGCTTGCTGGGTTGTTGAAGCTGGGTTGGGTGTTGTTGCCTGTGAGCTAAGGTTTATCTATTAGATTGGGTCTATGTCTTGTTCTAGTGGGTCCTGTTTCTAGTAGTGGTAGGTATAGGATTTGCTGCTGTCGATTTGTCTTTGCCTATAGCCCTGGGTTTCCTAATGGTGTGTTGCAGGGATGTTGAATCTTGTTGTCATGCTGGTGACGAAGGGCTTGTGGGTTTACTGAGGTTGGCTTTGGTTAGGCAGGTTCGGGAGTGACGAGTGTTGAGGTGCTGCTTCTCTTAAAGGTCTGCAAAACACAGAAAAATTTGGCAGCGCTTCCGCGCTCTACTACGGACGTGAAGAACCCTAAATATGTTTATCATATTGTTGTTTATTTAGGGTTAAGATGTTCTTTGTTGACGTTAGTGTTATCACTACTGGCTATGTATGTAATGTGAGCTACTGAATTTTAAAGAGAGGGTTTTGGAACAGAGGGTTTTGGTTTATGCGCTATGGATTAATTATCTATTGCAATAACTAAGAGAAAATGAGGAGGTGAAGGTTTTTAGAGATACTCACAGAGATATGTGTATATCTTGTTTGTGGAGATCTTGGCGAGTTTGTTCCCGGTGGTTGGCTAATCGTGCTTGCTTCCTCCTGGTTGCTGCTGATCACTGGTGCTTGCTGTTTGTTGGCGTGTCTGCTCCTTCCTGCTCGCTGTTGATCCCTGCTGCTTATTGCTGCTTGCTACGCTGTTGTTGCTTGGCGTCCTTACTGCTTGTTGCTTGTTGTGCGTCCTCACTACTGCTTGTTGTGCGTCCTTATTGCTGCTTGCTATTGATCGCTGCTGCTTGCTGCTGACTGTTTACTACGTCTGGTTGGACTTACTCGCTGACATCGGCTGGTTGGGCGTGCGTGTATGCTTGTTGTTGATTGCTTGCTGCCGATTGTTGGTCTTGTTTTCTCTGCACTAGTGGAATGTAACGATCTGGGAAGGGGAGGTTTAGTGACCTAATGAGGAGGCGTTCAGATCTAGTATCCGTCCTATAGATCTAGGGTAGATCTTGTGTAAGGGTTCTGCTAAACCTATGTGCCAACACTTGCTCCCAGGCTTTCAGTAAACACACAACAAAGATCTTTGCACAACTCACCCGTTCACTTTTCTACCCCTAGATCTAATGTGTGAGCTCTTTCCAACGTAGTCTGCTTCCCCAGCCTCTTCTTTCTCTCAAAACTAAAATGTGGGGAGCTCTCACCAAGGCCAGCCACCTCTTTGTGCCCACAGTCTTGTTTTTCGAGACTAGGTCACACCTCCCCTAACCACAAATCTCGGAGCTCACTCAGCCATCACTCTTCTCCTAATCTAAGATGTTCTAAATGATACCGGTGTGTATGGACCAAAATATATGACAACATGGAGAATTTGCATCACTTGCTCCTCCTTGTCCAAGGTATGAATCATCAACAATCCAAATATCAATGATTGTGGGTAAATAAACACACTCTTTCATATGGCTTGAAAATCCATCACTGACTTTTCTTTGTAATTTAAATTATTGGAATAATATATGAAATTTTGCTTGAATCTAAGTCCAATCTAATTTTCATTTTAAATTCAACAATAACTCACATCCATTGATCAATATGATTCAATTCATCCACCAAATCCAAATTCCCGCAATTGTAGCCAAAATTCTAAAAATCGTAACTAATTTACTATTGCTCTAAATGGAGTGTTCCAAACGAGTATGGCAAGATAATCACAAGACCTACAATAGTAAAATAGCAATTCAAAGATCAAAGCAACATTCAAGTAGTGATTAGGGCGTGACTGCAGCTCATTAGATTTCCACTAAACGCAATTTTTACAATGTTGTCAAAGTTTTAGAATGTATAACAAATCCAATATAGCTTTAAATGGAGTGTTTTAAGCAGTTATGGAAAGATGAGCACAAAATTTACAACATTGAGTATATGTCAAAGCAAAGGTTGAAGCAATATTCAAATACAATTAGGGCATCTCCGTAGCTTGTTAGATTGGTGGCTTTTGCCACTAAAACTAGATCCACCTCCCCATGCTTTTGTTCCACGAGCTAAGCTTTAGATCATTGCTCAATGCTCTTGATCTACTTCTTCAAACCCAAGATCTTGTGTGACTATTCTTCTCTCAGAGCTTAAATGCTATTGCTACTTGGAGGAAGAAAAAACCAAGAGAAAAAAGAAAAGAAGGGAAGGCCTAGAAAACAAGAGAGAGGGGTGGTGGCCAAGGAGAGAAGGAGAGAAAAAACAAGAGACACCAAAAATTCATACAAGAGAAGCCAAGAAAAGGAGGAAGAGGGGAAGGGAGAGGGGCGGTGGTCATCGAATCCAAGCGTTGTTGTTGCCTTAACTTGCACCTAAGACCTTTCTCTTTTCAATTTTTTGAAAAAGTGATAAAAATAACTAAAGGCATGAAGGAATTTGTGTTTCAAAAGTAAATAAATCAATCAATCAAAGATTTTACTATTACAACTAAAGCATTGGATCTAAATTATGAGAATTTTCATGATTTTGGAAAAGAGAATTATAATCCCATGTAAACCCCCTTAGTAGAACTAAATTAGATTTTTTTTGCAAATGATTAAATTGGAATGAAAGAGGGAAATTCTAAATAACTATTTTAGTCAATTCTAGCATGACTATTGGATGAAAAGGGGAAAATACCTAGCTAAGAAGATGGTTATTCCCTTTGTAGATGGCCATTAGACATCTTTAAGCTAGGACTTGCCAAAAGATATAGTTAAATATGCTATTTAATCATAACATCGTTGAAATGAGTAAAAGTTGAATTATTAATAGGAAAATTGAGCAAATTCAATAGATGTAGCTCTTAGTAGCGCTGATAATAACCTCAACCTACAATGCTTAAATATCAAGCGGGTCAACTTCCAATCGATTAGCTGAGGGACTTTCTAGGCCTTATATTGCATCTATAAGAGTAAAGCAAAGAACCCTTTTAGAAGGGTTTGGATCCAAATCCTTACCGCTATAGTGGAAGTGTCATTGTCATTATTATGAGCCTATTGTTGTAATGAAAAAAAAAATTAAAATTAAGGGTACTTTTCTAGGTATGCTCTTTTTAAAATAAAAATGGATTTTGTCTAATTCAATGTAGCTATTCTTTAATCAATCTTAACTTGCAAATATTTTTAACCTTTTCATTTTTTTCTTTTTTGCTAAAACTCTTTTCACTCAAACTAATCTTCTTCTATACTCAACTCCTTTTACATCAAGTCTTTTTCTTCCACTCTGCCTGTTTGTTCTCGTCACTATTTCTTTGTCCACAAGACAACAAAAAGTAGAAAGGAACTATTGCCCCCTCTCGAGGGTAGACACTATGGGACAAGTAACGAGTAACCAATAACCAGTGACCACACCAAACACTCAATATAGTATGGCTTCATTGGTAATGTCGGTGAAAAATTATGTGGACCACATCAATTATGGTTTTGGAACACAATTGATGTGGGCACATTTCAACATGTGTCATGCCATTCTTTGCCACCACACCGTCACTCACTACCAAATATCTTCCACTCCTCTTTGCTTATCGCCACCTCACCGCTGCTCACCGCCACCTCTCCATAATCCACATAAAATTTGTGTCAACAATTTTGACATATCCCACACTATTTTATGAGGAACATGATTTGATGTGGATTGAGAATTGAGGTGGACCACTCTAATTTGTGTGTACTTGAATTAGTGTAGGCATTTCGAAATAGACTGGTCCACACTACATGCAGTGTTTGGTGTAGGAGGTGAAAAATTCCCATATTTTAAAGCTTTGTTTTCCCAAGGAAATTCTTTTGTTTGTAGAAAAATGATTCGTTTATGGTAGAGTATGTATTTCTGGGACGGATGGAGTCAGCCAACACATAAATCAACAAGCTCCTTGTAGAATTTAAGAACTATAATTGCATTATACAGATCTTGAAATGAAAAAGTTATGAACTCATCAACAATTCGAGAACTCGTACTTCTTCTGATCCTGTGCATAACCTACGAAAGCACCTCAAGCATTGTTGGATCATAGGAAGCCCATGCATAACCTTGAGGAATATCCATACAATTTTGATATGTCCGGTTAACACCATCAATACGCCGTACAAAATAGGATGCAACTACCTAGGAGATTATTCCATACACTCATCCCTCCCATCATCCCTCCCATAAGTTATACCTTTGCTAAGTAATAATGCCACTAACTTATAACCTTAGCTAACTATAACCTCAACAAAGTTCTAACTACATTAGTGCTACCATGTCACTAGTGCTGATGTGTCTGAGAATTAAAGCACATAGTAGGTAGATGATGTTGTTGTTTTATGTTTTTGAGACCAATCAATTACTATATCACTAAATCACTCAACGGTGCTACTATTCCTTCACATGTCACTATTCAATCACCACAAGATCACTATTCAATTACAATAGTGCCACAAATCCTCACATGTGCTGCCTTCTTCCTTTCAAGACTGTTTTGAATGGTTTTTAAACACTTTTTGAGCTTTACAACCATCCAACTTCTCTGTGAATAGGGTATAAGAGGGCCAACTCAAGTCGGCATGGTCATATGACATTTTCACATGCCATCTGACATGGCGCTTGATGTGAGGCCAATTTTAGGAAATGACAATAGGTGGATGGAGATGAAATTGTGCTGAAGTTACCAAGTCTTCTACTAAAGCCACCACTAACTTTTGACATCTACTAAGTTCTTACCACCTCCATCCACCAGCGCTATATTTGGCTATAATTTATGAAAGGGATGAGTGTAACCCAAAAGAGAGTTTGACCATGTACTTGTAGACTTTCCAAATAACCCCCATCATAATCTGCATACGCACTGACCATTTTGGAAAGAGGTTGTTGAGTAGAGTGACTCAATAACAAAGTCTTCCTATATCGAACTGCTAGATAATAGTTCGGACCGAACTTTAAGGTCATGTCCGGAACAAACTGCTTAACTTTTAAATGCCGAAGCAACCAGAAATTGGCTTATCGGATGACATTGTTGGATGATAATCTACGTAAACATCTATTCTTCATCCTTTTTTTTTTAAAGAGAGTTCCTTGCATGTATAAGCATTAGATGATGATGAAACTAGCCTCATTGAGGTAATCATGTTTTATCTAAGAAAGAAAATGCTTGGGACACGGATCTCAATACAATGAAATTGAGAAACTTCTAGCTTTAGCTCCAGATCTGAATTCAAGCCATCAAAATGATATTTTTTGAATTTGAGTCCAACTAATGAAATGAAGCTAACGATGTCTAGTTTCCATACCATTTTGAAAACTAAAAAATACGCAAAATTGAATAAGTTATTGAACTTGGACCTATAACCATGGTTCTAATTTTAGCTGAACACGAAACTTTCATTTACACCACAAGTTTTGGCACTGTAGTGTCCACCTTTGGTGAAAATTTCAGAATTTTTTAGCATAATTTGTATATAATATGAATTTTCTTCACTTTTTCTTCAGAAAATCACAAGAAATTCAAATTACCACAAAAAAATCTGTGATTGAGACATATGATCTCATCTCTGAATTAAAAAAAATAAAACTCCACTTATATTTGATGAGAAACTAGAGCATACAATTGATTGAAAATTTAGATTGATGCCACGGTCATAGGCTCCGTCGTTTAAGGGTTAACCCCTAAACCCTAAAACCGATTCTTGTCCAAAACCCACAAACTGAAGTTTTCATGCACCAACAAGCATTTTGTAAACTCAGAGAGCAAAAATAAAAATGAAGCCCATTTGGTGGCAAGAAACTAGTACATTCTTCAAGCTGGAAATTACAGACAGAGGGTCTAAAACTTCTCAGCCAACCGACTTGACACAGTTCTAAGCTTGGAGTAAACCTTGCCAGCCGGAGAGCCGAGAATGAGACTGCAGAGCGCGTCCCTCGACACTCGGATGTTGGCGAATGAACCCAGGATGTGTATTCTGGTGTCGGCTATCACAATCCGAGTGCGAGTCGAGTTCTCGATTGCGAACTTCGTCTTGCCTCCCTTCCCAGACAGCCGCCCGATCGCACGCGACAGATGCTCGCCCTTCAGCGTCTTCACGTCCTTGATCTCAAACGACTCCACGTACAGATCGTCCAGCCTTAGCAGCGCAATTGCGTCCTGTATGTCAAATCCCAGTATGTAGGCATGTACGAAATCTGCGCACTTCTGAAGAGATCCACCATCCGGAGTGTCTCGTCTCGTTTTCAGCTCCACCTTTCGCGCCTGCACAAATCACACCAGATGAGGTCAAACGGTACTCAACCTCAGGGATTTTGTTGCGTTTTACAAATTCTTCAACTGCGAAAGGAAAGCCAATAGAGGGTGTCAGAGTTGCGTTTGGTTCGGAGTTTCAGGGAGCTTGCCATGCAATCCTTGTAACTCGACTCCACAACTGCGGTTAAACTAGGACGTAGGAAGTTTTTTCTAGAACTTGAAGAGAATTGTCCCGCACTCTGGAAACCCCTAGTACACATAATGAGGTGAAGCATTCTTCTCAACCGCTAAAGGTTACACCCAATCAAACAGACCGTCAACTTTCCTAGTAACAGAGAGACCTCATGAACAGGACTGCATGTCATCTCAGAAAAAGGAAAAACAAAATGCTCAGAGCGAGCACACGATGACCCGAGCGAGAATGAGCAACTAAACCCTAAACCGCGCAGAATACCTTCAAGTTCATGCGGATGTCAATCTTCATCTGCTCAAACACGGGCGTGTAAATCTCCATCCAATGCTCCTTGAGAGGCGTAAATCGGTGCGACGGCACGAACACCTTCCGGAACTCGAACTTGCCTCCACTCATCTCGTGCGCCGACAAGGCCGCGAACTGGGGTTTGGGCGGTGGCACGAAATCCAGCGCCGGGGCTGTCGCCGCAGCGCCCTGCCCCTCGTCCATGGGCTGCGTATCACCCGTGCTCGCAGGCTCCGCCATAAGAAAACCCTCTCCCACTCCCAAAATTCACCAGCTCCTCCTAAACCCCAAATTAGGTCACGGCTGTCACGAAACCTAATTCCCCAAAATCAAGTGCGAGCTACTACTTCTGCAACCTCTCCACACAAAACACGGCAGATATTGGGTAGAATTGGGGGACGTGATGAAGCTCTCGAAGCTCCAGAGCGACGCCGCGAAAGGGCTTCCACTGCAGCCCGCCCTCGACGTATACCCCCCGAAAAAGTAAAAGTAAAAGTAAACCAAAAGTATACCAGAGGACACCCAGGCAGTTAGATGAGCACTGTTGCCATTCTGTCACCGCATTCTTGTAATAATAAGTTGGTTGCTTTTCTTTTCTTCATCAGTTGCTCAGAGTGATGCTCCATTGCTGTGTGGTTTCTTTAGATTTCATGTCGGAATGATCGGCCCCAGAAATTGCACAGATTGCTGGAAAGTTTACCGATCTGTTGGAGAGGAGCCCTGCCTTGCACAGCGTTGTAACGATGATGTTTGAATTCCCCGTACTGATTAATGTTATTCACTGTGGTCATGGAAATAAGTTGCTGATTTTCTTTGCAAAGAAGTGCAGAGATGGTGGAACTGCCCTCTGTTATTACCCCTCTCGTCTCCCATTTCCAACTGCACCTGTCGTTTGTGTGTTTGAGAAGAGTAAGTGGTGAAGTCAGCTCATCGTGGATCCAAAGGTTGATTTGAGAAAGTCACAAGTGCAGGAAACGTCCCCCTGGAAAATTAAAGCAGGATTCAGAATACTACGTTTCGAACAAAGGAACGAGCAGTACGAACCTGAAACCAGGGATGGAACACGACATCATTCCGAACTGCAGGCTGCGTGCAGTGACCGTTTCCTTGCTGCTGTTGTTAAGTGTCACTGTGCTTGCACCATGTGTTGATGCAGCAGCTGTGGGCTCCGAGAGGAGGCCTGGTCATTCTTGGGGCGGCGCGCATGATGCGGCCGTGGAGGCCGGGCAGAGGAGGAGATTGGCAGCGCTGGTGCCACCACAGCCCCTGGTGCTGCCCTACCATAACGGCCCGATCCTGTCCGGGCGGAACAACATCACCAAGCTCTACGTCATCTTCTACGGCGCAGTCACGAAGATCCAGCGCTACGCTCTGCGCAAGTTCCTGCGCTCCCTGGCTCCGACGCGGCACAGAGCGCGCGCGCGCATTCCCACAGTCGCCAAATGGTGGGAGATCACCAAAGGCTTCCAGGTAAACACGAAGAATTGAACCAAACCCTAATAATCAGGGAATTCCCACAACTGATGCGCGACTTTTCGCCACAGGACGTGTATGGAGAGAGCGTGGCGCAGCTGATGCTATCCAGCGGGGAAATTCTCGATCAAGGGTACTCCCGAGGGACAAACCTGAACCAGACGGACATCGAGGCTCTAGTGCTGGGCTCGCTCACCCAGTTCGACGCCAGCGCGCGCTCGCTCTACATCGTGGTCACGGCCGCGGATGTGACGGTTGCCGGATTCTGCCAGGAGGCGTGCGGGCGGCACGGGTACCTCTACCCATCGGACGCCACAGGCGGGCAGACGCTGCCATACGTGTGGGTCGGCGACGCATCCACGCAGTGCCCCGGGCTCTGCTGCTGGCCCTTCGCCAACCTCAACTACACATTCATGGAGGGCACCCAGGACGCGCCCCTGCTGCCTCCCAACGGAGACGTCGGGGCCGACGGAATGGTCATCAACCTGGCGACGCTGCTCGCGGGCGCCGCCACGGACCCGTATCAGAACGGGTACTACCAAGGCGACGCGGCCGCGCCCCTGGAGGCCGTGAGCGCCTGCAGTGGCATCTTCGGGCCCGGCGCGTACGCTGGCTACCCGGGCGACCTGAGGCTAGACAACGCCACGCGCGCCAGCTTCAACCTGTTCGGCTTCCGCGGCTCCAAGTTCCTCGTTCCCTGGATGTGGAACCCCTTGACCTTCGCCTGCGCGGGCCCAAGCTAACCGCTCGAAGAGTAGTTCAACAAAAATTTGGTGGTGCTATTAGTGTGCTGACAATGAGATGCACACTATACTTGGTAAGTTGTAAGCTCATTTAAAGATGAAAGACCGCTTCTTATACAAATTTAGAACATTCCAACCTGCTAAGAATCTGCTGAAATTTATAGGAATAATTTGGATAATTGAGGATAGGATGAAACTAGTCTTCTCAAATGAGATGTAGATGATTCACTTTGCTTCGTATGGACTATATTGGTGTTGGGCTCTAGTTGGAGAAGGTTGGACAAATTGAACACTGCCAAAAAAAAAATATGAAACATGGTGGGAGTTCCCTCATGGTTTTGAAGTATGTATAATTGCAATAGGTCCTTGTTTGATCTATTAGGTAGAAGGAAGCATCAATCAACATTGATAATGTTAGATTTTAGCGACCAATATTTATGGTACTTTGGCGATGTTTGACTTCAAGTTTACAAGAACGATAATCTAGCATGATAATGACCCCGAACATATGGCAGGAACAATGAAAGAGTGGTTGTCAAGGTAGCCTCTTTGTGTCAAGAAGTGGGATACATAATCCCCCAATCTCAACCAATGGACTATCTTTGCGCAATGTTCAAAAGCAAGCTTAACCACTGTTCAACAACGCCTAAAGGCCAGCTAGATTTATGGGAATGTGTCTTTAAAACAATAGGTTCTTTCACGTCAATTGAATGTTAAAAATCTATACAAGCATGCCATGCCGAAAGGGGGAAGATATCTATGCCAAGGGCAATTGGACTTCTTTTTTAATAATTTAAATACATATAAATTCATCACTAGGTTATTTGGGATTTAGTAAGTCAATGTTTACTTGCATCAGCAGAGTCATCTCCCTTTACAAAAGCATTTGATACAACATCAATTATAACACGCAACTTGGGTCCAGAACAAATATTAAATGCTCTCTACAATAGCAATTTCCTAATACAACCGCATCCATCAAGCTGAATTGTCACCCTACATGATATCCCTTGCATGTAACATCCATAACCCACCCTTTCCATTATAAGGGCCGCTCAAAATAGCAACCTCTATATATAGCACGCAAAGCAACAAGGTTGTTCCAAAGTGAGCTTTTTGTACATGCTTTGTACTTGGTACCCAACCTAAACCCGTCTGAAAAACAAAGGTTATTGCAGGAGGCAGTTTCAACCAAAGTAATACTGCAAGGAATTTTATAAATGTTACAATGTGTGATGTTACAAGTTTTTGATTACTCCTCGACATCAGAAACGACTGATTACATCCAAGAAAAACATTGAGCGTGGAAGAGTTATTCCTCTACCAAACAACTTGACTAGCCTCTTGGAAGAAAGAAAATCTTTACCGTGTTCGTGTCCTGCATTGCTTCATTGTTGCACTTCTGTACACTTGTCATCCCGCTCACGTCTGAAGTGCTCCCTTGGCTTAATCCGGTCTCCGATGCCTTGCGCATGAGTTCCGTTATCCTTTATCAACTCGTTTAATCCTGCGGTAGTTCCACACATTATTCACCTTTCTCTTTGGACAAGTGAGACAACAATCTGGTAACTGGCGGTCGATCCAGCAACAATTTCTTTCCAACGTCAGGTGCAGATTCAAAAGAAAAAGCGGGTCCAAGGAACCAAGCCATAGCAGCTCCTCCAAGCAATCCTCCAACCTACAAAAACATCCCGGTAACAGTCATGGACAATATAAATATAGCAGGCGCAAATAACTGAAACCACCGCAGATACCCAATCTACAGACGCATTCTGAGGCCGTGTAAAATTGGAAGAATGGCGCCCCGCAACGAGTCATACCAATTTCCTCATCACTTTACGCGATCTAATTACAAGTCCGTGGGAATTGAAATGGACGGAGGTTCTAGTCAAGTTAGCAAGTTAGAATGGGGTCACTCATCACTCAATTGACACCCTTAAGAATAGCTGGCATGGACTTATTATGAACTGAAATTGAAATCAATATTCACAGTATTGAGTCCTTGATAGATGAACTTACATGGCCCCAATTATCAATCCCACTCGATAGTAAACCAAATCCCTGCGACAAAGAAAATGTATCAACACATAACGATGAACAAGGTGATCCGTTTAGCAATTAGACAACTCCCACGAGGAAGTTACTGAACCCTGATTCGATTCTCAGGAAGACAATTCACGTGCTCGTTTTCTGACAGGGATTTCGCTTAAAACGTACGATGGAAACTAACGTGTCTTTTCATGGTTACCAAAAAATCACTGTGCTCAATAACAAGGCTTTACCAGATTGATGGCAATGACACGGCCCACTTGAGCTAGGCTTTGATCGCCACCGATCATGAGAGTCTTATGACGTGCTAGGAATACTGCCAATGCCCCAACCTGACAACAAACATATTTCAACGACAGATTTAGATACCCAGAACATACAGTAAGAGCTCACAATTACGCTCAAAGCAAATGCAGATTAAAGAAAAATCCATAAGGGTTTCCACTTTCGAGCAAGGGAGATGCCAACTGTCACAGCATATTTGATACGATACTTACAAGACCGAATATGGCTCCTGATGCACCGACGGAAGGCGCTGTGCAAAGCGTGTAGCTTAAGCCACTACCTGCCATTCCACCATATGATCAGTAACAAGGTATTAGGGTTTAGGTTTAGGGTTTAGGGTACAAGTGAAGTACATAATGGCATACATGTAAGCTAAAGCAACATTTCTTATATAAAGAGTCGATGTGATGGATAAGTACTTGCAAGAGCTGAGATAGAGTAGACGGCAAGGAAGCGTTTTCCTCCACCCAGAGACTCGATTGTCGGACCTACAGAATTTAGCGAATAAGAATTCACCTGCACGACAAAAACACCCGAAGCCAAGGCGCTAAGAATTGTATTTACAGAGGGATAATGTATGGTGCACAAAATGCCAACATGGAATTCCCCAGGAAAAATCAAAAACATATCAACCTTAACACACAAAACGCTTTTTGATCACTCTGAAGAAATGAAGGAATTGTGAACAAATGGTCTAAGAGTGAATACCAGAAGATGGATGATGTTGGCGTGAAGCAACGATGGCGTGACAAGCCTCCACCATTGACCTTTATCTATCAAGCTGTTTACCTGAATTGGACACAGAAGGTAGAAGTTGACGAAACCCTAAAAACACACTTGATTTTTTTGAAATAGTTCTGTTTTCACAACACTAGTTTACTCCGTTAAGCAAGACCAGAAACACACGACGATCACCTTAGCTCCTAGTACAAGTAGTTGGCCTTGAGACGCTATTTGAGCCCCGAATACTCTGCAAGCCACGCTTGCGAATCAGTACTCAATAGCAAAGCATTGTCAAAGCTGGCTAGACCTAGGGTAAGTATCTTCTATCAATCAAATCACTTACAAAAGATTCACACCGAGAATGATATTCGTCCACATGCGGCTTCCAGAGCCAATCCCGTGGCCTGTCGCCCTATTGCCACCGGAAGAAGATGATCCGTCTTCACCTCCAGTGGATGTTGCCGTCGTTACAACATTACTCCTGCGCCTACTTATCCTCTGCCCTTCTACGAACCTGAGAATCGAATTCCATGGAGCATAGAGCGAAATGCCTGCCCCGAGTACCTCTGCACCAGCCTTGCTCAGAACATGGCAACCCTGATTCAGTTCTAGACCAATCATTCCCTTCACCTGCTGCCGCTGCGGACTCCGGCTGCTTACATGCTCCTGCAAACCAGTCCTTCAGTCACCCTTTCCTGAAGGATAGTCTCCAATTTCTATTTCGTCGAAACTAGTGCCCGAATCCAAATCATCGCGAGAAGACGTAGTCTACTTATAACCGAGTAAATAAAACACAAAACGCGGGAAAATTTCCTACCAAAGCAACTCCCAAACAAGAGCTAGGGCTAAAACAAAGTACACAAATGGATTCCAAACTCATAATGGGCCATCCGCGCTGAGTGTTCCCATACCGTCAAACAATTCCCGGATTAATTGAAGCAAAATACGATTTCCAAAATTAGAACAACTGAACCGCTAAAGTCAGAGGGAAATCATCAAGAGCACCAAGTGAGAGAAAATAAAACATGAAAAATCTCCTGCCAAACCGATTCTCGACACATCTCGACAAGTGCTAGGGCTGTAACACAGCAAAAGAATAGGATTCTAAACTCGGAACAAGCCATCCGCGCTGAAACTCCCAACTACATAAAGCGCGAACTCCAAAAGGCCATATCAGAACGCACCTGGAATTGGTCAATGAAGCGCGACGAGAGCGACGCCCAGTGGTGGTGGAGCTGCAAGGCGCCCGCCATGAGGAACCCGGAGCTGGACGCCGACAGCACCATGGCGCCCGGAGCCGGAACGAAGACGCGCCGAAGCCCCTGCCCCTGCCCGCCGAAGCCTCCCATCGCTGCCATCCACGCGGACGACGACGACGACGCCATAGCTCCACAATTCAGGGCAACAACAATCGCTCGTCCAGCAAACACAGCCCGCAGCCTTCACAGGTTTACAACGAAGTTGTTCTCATAACAGGAACGCCTCAATATGATCCGGGCATTAGAACAATATCAGTAGGGTATTGGCACAGCAGAAAGAGGTAATATGATAGTATCAACACAGTATCTCCTAGGTATCAGTCGAGGAGGGTATAGTGTACACTGTCATAGATTCACAGGTTGACGAGGAAGTTGAATTCTTGTCCATTCTTACTCCGCCTCAGTATCATCCGGGTATTCAACAAGTATCAACAGGATATTAGAATCTTATTAAAGGGTATTAATCTAGTATGAGCAGGGTATAAGAGCAGTTTCAGCGGAGTCTTCCCCAGATGTGATATCAAAGAGGATGATCATTGTTGGACATCGAGAGTAAGAACTTTTAGCATTTATAAATCATAAACTGTGGCTACACAAAAGATAAATTTTAGTGTACAGTACTCTCACAAGCTCACGATGGATGACCCTGTGCATCCCTCACATATTTCATCCAAATTATATTACTTTCAACCCATACATGGATGAAAATATATGTGCGTCTGTAGTTTCATCCGACGTGCAGGGGATACTTGGGAGATTCCGTCAGAGTGACTTCAGTCTGTTTCTGTGTGTGTTTGTGGAGTGGATGCAGCGGAATGCGGTGCTGCTGCTGCTGCTTCTTTTACGGAGGAGTCGGCGTCGTTGCTGCTCGGGAGGGAGGACTTGGCGCTCGTTGTTGTGTGAAAGGCGAGGGAAGTGGTGAGGTTTAAGGTGAGGTTTAAGCTTGAGGCTTCGTGTCCGATCATGTTTCTCTTCCAGGTCCCGATCTTGGAATCCAGATGCGTTTTCGTACTTTCACTGGCATCGCCGTAGCTCCGATCGTGCCTTTTGCCTCTTGCATTGCGCGTGGTGAGGATTTAGGGTTTTTCGCGCTCTTAGGGTTTTAGGATGTGTTTCCTGGTGTTTTTTTGATGGATTTTTTTTTACCATGTCCGTGTCCGTAGACGCAAGCTTCTCCTACTCGCCACTATCTGCATTTGGCCCCCCGCTCTCTTGGCGGGCGGAATGGGGGCCATGGCGCGGCCGCTGATGCTCCTAGGGTTCTTCGTATCGCTCGTGCAAGTGGCTTCTGCGGATTCTATTCTAGGATGCGGTGGATTCGTTGAGGTGATCCCTTCCACTCTGCACACTCCCTGTTTTTGACTACTTCGATCGCGGAGAGGATGATCGTACTTTTTTGTTTTTTACTCATTTTTTATTGAGATTTTTTTACGGGGCTCTGCAGCTATGTCTAGTATGCTCGAGGATTTTGGTTCGGACCAAAAGTTGATCGTATAGCACATGTTGAGGTTCAGCCATCTCACAAAATGTATGATCGCAGGCTGGCGCAGCTCTGGCCAAATTGAGGAAGACATCCGCCCCTAAGCTCGATTATTCTCATATTACGGTGAGTTCTTATCTCGGTTGGTTTGGAAGGCATGGTTATTTGAATTCTGTTTTTGCGGAGTTTCGTAATTTCTCTGCTTCTTACAGGGCTTTCAAATTTGCTGACCTGTTTGCAGGTAGAGCTCCGAACCGTCGACGGTCTGGTGAAAGATAGCACTCAGTGCGCTCCTAATGGATACTACTTTGTGCCCGTCTACGACAAGGTATTGTTGTGTTGTAGCGTCTTTTTTTCCGTATCGTGCTATGCAATTACAATGACTTATATTTTGGGAGCGAACCACGATTTTTGCAGGGCACTCTTTCCGTCCATATTCGGGGTCCAGAAGGGTGGTCTTTCGAACCTTCTCAGGTGTGGTGGTCATTAACACGCTTGTGTGTGTAGAGGCACTGGCCGTAGCAAGCTGTGTGTGCTACTTCTTGTGTTGTATAGGTGGTGGACGCGAAAGGGCTCGTCCTTTTAACTGTTTCAACATATACTACTACTTTTGGAAACTAGGTTTATGTGACGGCCCATGAGATTGATTCGCGGCATGTTAATGCAATCTGCAGGTGACAGTGACAGTTGATGGGAAAGGTTGCAATGGCAATGAAGATATCAATTTCCGTTACACTGGGTTGGTGTTCTAATCTCTTCCCTCCAAGCTTGTTTTTTTGTTTGTTTGGTTATAACAAACTAGTTATCCGCATTGGTAGAACTGCTTTTGGGATCCTTTTGTCGTGAAAATTTCATTATTCTTTTGCCTGGACTTCGAATGTCAACCAGGAACTGAGTCTTGGTGTTGGACATGATGTAGTTTCACTTTATCGGGAAAGGTTCTTGGTGGAGTTGGAGGGCCAAGTTGTGCTGGACAGGAAGAAGGACCTGCAGGCGTGAAGTTAACCCTGTCTCCTATCGAAGGTGGCGAACCAGTTGCGTCGGTATTGACAGGCGCAGGTGGCACCTATAAGTTTGAGAATCTCCTGACAGGTAATGGTTTTGCTCCAATATCTCTTTTGGATCTGTTCACGTTATTCTTTTGTGATTCACAGCGTTCTATCTGTTTAGTTCCTCAGTGCCACATCTACATGTTGGAGTAGGTTTTTCTCACAGGGTGCTATCGTCTGGTTGGTGGCAGGGAGATACAAGATAGAGGCTTCTCATCCAGACTTAAAAGTTGAAGCAAAGGGCTCCCAGGAGGTGCGTGCACTAATGTGTTCTCCTGATTTATATCTGCTACAGCGTACTTATAGAGAAAGGAGTCGTCAGCGTAGGGCACTTGCTTTATTAATCAGAACGAATTCTACTATCACAGCAGATAGCATAGGTCACCTGAAGGTCCACCTATGCAGTTGTCGTTAAGGGAAATGAGGGTGACATGGCCTACCAAATTGCGAATTGAGAGGGAAGCCTTAACAACCTTTTGAAGTTGGGAGAACATGTTCTACTACAATTCGGAACCGTCTCTGAAGCATTTAGGGCTTGTGAGCATTTGCTGATAAAGCAAGTGAGTTATTTTGGTGGTATTTAATAGTTTGTCACTGCACAGGTTGAGTTGGAGTGGGGAAATGGAAAAGTGAACGACATATTTTTTGTTTCTGGATATCATCTGGAAGGGTCTGTTGAATCTCAGGTATTTAAAAGTTCTTTTCGGTTATCTTTATTTTAACTAGTTTGATATCCTTGTTTCCACGAATCGTCACTCACATGCTTTTAGTTTCAGTTTAGTTTGGTTTGTATGCCAGATATTGAGCAATGCCTGGGCGTACCATATACTTGATTTGAATTATACTTGTGGATTTTAGAACCAGGGGAGACAAAGATGAGAGATTGCGAGTATATCCTTGACTCGATCTTGTAGGGCCTGCTTCTTGAGGCTGGCTTTTAATTACCAATACCAGTATTGTGCTTTAGCATAATATTAAGTTTTGAAAAATGTACATCTCAATTCTCATTGGCTGCTTCATGCAGTGGAGTGCATCCCTTCTCGATTTGATTATTTACTTGGTGATAATATTTTCTAATTGCAGGGCAATCCCGTGCTTGGGGTTCAAGTGTATCTCTATTCTGATGATGTTAGCGAAATGATTTGTCCACAAGGGGCTGGCAGTGCCACTCCTTTATCCAAACCTGCTTTGTGCCATGCCATTTCAAATGCCGAGGGGAGATTTGTCTTTTCTGGAGTTCCATGTGGTATATACCTCTGGCCTATCTTTTACTGGTGTTCAAATCCACATCATAAATTTAAGCATTTTGTATTTAGTTTCATATAAACTAGAGGTTTTGCTGCTCTTGCAAATCTGTCTGCTCCCTGCTTTGCAAACACATGATTTTCGACTTACGGGACTATGGTTTTGGCGATCTTAATTTTGTTGCTGTTTCTTTTTTCCAGGGATGTTTACTTTGGTGCCTTATTACCGAGGGGAGAACACCTTATTTGACGTTTCACCTTCGTCTGTGGATGTCACTGTTGGACATGATTCTGTCAAGATATTGAAGCCCTTCCAGGTATTTTCTCAAATATCAAGGTAGAATGTTGGTTTCTTGTCTCAATTGTGGAGTTGCTACTAAACTCATTGACAGATCTGGTGAATGTTGATGTTAGGAGTTATCTAGTCAAAAGTTTGTAGCTTCGTCATTTTTTCTTGTTTTTTTTATGTATTATCAATTATAAAAGAATCTGGGTTTTGAGGTGATTTGTTTGACAGGTGACAGGTTTTTCTGTTGGGGGTCGTGTTGTTGATACTGAAGGCGCTGGTGTCGAAGGTGTGAAAATTGAGATTGACGACTCAGAGCGTGCAACGACAGACGGTGATGGCTATTATAAGCTTGACCAGGTATCTGATCTGAATTTAATCCCTTAATGTGTTGTGTCATTGTGAAATTCATTGTCCGACATATCGTTGGCGTTGATAGCTGCTGTTAATGCCACCACATGTCTGTACAATGTGAATTGGAGCGAGTGTGAATCTTCAGAGACTGAGGTGCAATCAATAATGGAAGTTATTCGGAACCATTGTAGGTGACCTTGACACATTATACAATACAAGCGAGAAAAGAGAACTACAAGTTCAGTTCATTACAGAATTTTCAGGTGGGTTTGCGATTTCTCAAGGATTTAGTATTTAGATGCTTATTTTAGATTGTATTTTGCCTATAGAGTCCTACATGTGTATATCGGAGGATTGTAGGAAAACCTTTTTTAAAATAGTTTTATATGGCTATTTCTTTCCTTCTCTTCACAGTAGGTACTTAAGCATCAAATGACGTCAATAATTGACAGAACTTTTGATCCTGTAGTACTTAAACTAGTCCGTTCCAAAATAACATCTACATCTTTAGGTTCATAGCATGCTTGAGTATTTTTAGGAGTTTTTGGATTCCCAATTTATTTTTTGGCTCTATCAATGCTTGCATAATTTCAGGTTCTTCCAAATATGGCATCCATCCCAGAGATAAAAGCAACTCATTATCGAGTTTGTGGATCAGTTCATGCTGTTAATCCGGTTCATGCCCGCCAGGTGAGTTCAGAAATTGGGTCTGAATTATGCGTATATACTTGACGAGCCTTGCTTTGATAATCTACTTGTAATCGAAGGGTACTTTCTTGCAGCCAATTCCTAGAGAAGCATGTTTATATTGGCATAATCTCTAGATGCACCTTGTTATTATGTGTTGTCGGTTTTGGTGGCTTCATAAATGTCCGCGCTGGTTCACTACTGTTTTTCATGTCTTCTCATATTTTTTCTTGTTTTGCATTGATTTGCTGCAACAAACTTCACTTGCTGCAGAACTATGACTATTTCTTACCATGTTCTACAAAATGCTCACTATTATTTTGTCCCTTCACTCCTGTTTCTTACTTTTGCAGCGTCAAGTTGCCCTTACCCATGGGCCAGATAGTGTGAAGCCTCAAACCACACGTACGGACGATTCTGGTTCTTTTTGCTTTGAGGTAATCTGCAATTCTTTATGCTTAATTAATTCAATTCTGAGTCATATCATCTTGCCAAAGGATTTGTTATGTTGCACTTCCAACTGCTTCTCTCTCTGCATGACCTTTCTCCTGTACAGGTATATCTGACCAATCATAGCAAGCCTTATCATTTCGCATGCTTTTTACTCGACAGGTGCAATCCGGAGATTACAGGATTTCGCCTGTTACTACCGCTGCTGAGAATGCATCCGGGCTGATTTTCTCTCCCTTGCACATGGATGTGACTGTCACGAAACCCGTTCTTGACGCTATTTTCACTCAGGTATCAGACTTCTTGTAATTCCTTTTGAATAGGCTGCTAGGCAGCTTTATCGCTTCTTCTTTTTCCCCGTCACCAAGATCTCGCAAACTGATTTGTCGAGGCCTGAGCTGGGAGTAAGGGTATCACTGACATTGCAAATATGTAGAAGGAATATTTAGTTACTCGGCCTCCAATTCAGATGTCATTAGCTGTCTAATATTCTTGAGTTTGAGGATGTTCTTGAATTTGTATTGGCACAAGCTAGGTACACACTGGCCCACATTGTATCTGTTATCATTGTTGGAATGTGGCATAAAAACAGCTAACAAATTGACAGACGGTGAAGATTAGGATCTTGACGTCTTTAATTTTTATACTGCTGACTCATTGTATATCTTACCTGCAGGCTCAAGTGAGCATTTCAGGTGTGGTTGGATGTAAGGAGGCTTGCTCTTCCCTTGTGAAAATTACTCTTTCCTCTGTCGGGTCTTCAGACCAGCAAGCGACTTTGAAACAAGAGATGACTTTGTCCAGCAACAAGTTTACTTTTGAGAATGTCCTTCCTGGAAAATATAAGCTCGAGGTAAAGTTGAAGGCTTTATTCGGTAGTCTATTGTCAGCTTTCTCTTTCAATGCCATATTTATATATATTTATTCCAAATTCCACTAGAATATTTGAAATCGGACAGAGCAACAAGAACTCTCTGTCTGGTCATATTCTGATGGGATTTTTCAAATTTGGTCTGTTTCCAGATTCAACACAAGCCTGCGAAAGACAGTGATAAGGACGATGATTGGTGTTGGATGGAGAAAACCTTGGATGTTGCTGTTGGAACTGAGGATATTAAGGGACTTAAATTTGTTCAGAAGGGATTCTGGATGCGTGTCAAGTCGACACATGCAGTCAGTGCCTTCATATTACACCCTCAGAACGAGGGCACTAATGTGGATCTTAGGGTTCGTTAACCCCACACCTAGTCTTGTATTGCATACATCGTCTCGTTCTCCTTCAAGATTAGGAGTTTTTTAATTCTATAGCACCTGTGTATATTTTAGATATTGCGCTCTGTAATTGCGACACCCAGCTGAACAGAATTAGAGGCGTCTATTTGTTTCTGTTCGCAATAGATTTTGGCTGGGCTCTCCGCAATGTGAATCACAATGTTTTCAGCTGGCTTATGCTCCTGGGCTTGAATGGTTGACAGAAAGGACGGCAGCAGATTTGCCTTGAGACACCTGGTGTTCACGAGCTCCATTTCACGGATCCTTACGTTTTCTTTGGAGCTCATGCCTTCTACTTCGATACTGCAAATCCATCGGTAAGTGTGCCTTCCAGAAATTCATCTGTATGTGTTTGACCTTCATATAGGTTCATCTGTTCTATGTATGTTGCAGAAAGAAACCAGAAAATGCCTTTTTAATGGACATGTTTATGCACAGGAAATTTGAATCAAAAGATTTAAACCTTCGGCTGATTTTTTATTTTATTTTATTTTAAATGGTTGGTTATTTGATCTCGTAAAAATAAGATTTAAACAGATCAGAATATAACTTTTACTCCTCTGCTGTCATTTTTGCTTCTTGCTTCAATTTATAGCTCTTTTTCTTCGTTCATATCTTCTCTGAGGTCTTAAAGTGTCAGTGGCTGCAAGCATTGCCAGCTGGTTGAAACGACTAGGATATTGACAATCTGAAGTCTAACTGGCATGTATTGTACCATTGTGACTTGCAGACTTTGAATTTGGTTGGTCAAAAATACTTGCTGACAGGCGCGGTCCATATTGATTCTGCCCTGCATGCCAACGCTCACTTATTAGTTGACTCTTTGATCATCCAAGTTCAAAGCTCTGATGGCCGAGTGCTGGATCTGGACAATCCTCCCCGTCTCATTTCAGAACCCGATGATGTCAGCTCTTATGCGGTGTATGAGTACTCTCATTGGGCGGAGTTGGGGGAGCAACTTACGTTTTCTGCACAACATGCAAGGTGTGATTAGTCCGTCTTATTTCTGTTCGACAATTCTTCATGAATAAGACAAGAGAGTCTCTTTTTCAGCCTGGGCTCACTGTTAAGGTTTGTTTAGTGTATATTAGTTTATACTAACAGGTTGATTTTTCTTGTCGTGGTGCCAGACAGGAGGGCTCATCGTCACAGATACTATTCTACCCTAGAGAGTATCACGTAAGCATATTTATATTTATAATTGTTGTGTTTTTTCATTTTTCACTTTGGTTAGCTTTTCCCTGGTATGTTTATTTCATTTTTGTCTGTACTGATGCTTTCTAGGGTGTTCCAGGTTCATGTTACCACAGATCAGAAGCAGCCGCATATTCCCGCCTTTCAGGGACGCCCTGGAATGTATATTGAGGGCAACGTAGTTCCGGCTCTAGATGGTGTTCAAATCACTGTTATTGCTGAAAAGGACAGTCCAGCTGGAGGATTGAAAGCAGGAGAAATCGCAGTATCTACTGCCACTGGTTCTGATGGAAAATTTGTGGCAGGCCCTCTTTATGACGACACCACGTATTTCTCGCAGGCTGCTTTGGTATGCCCTGCCTTGGCATGTTTTTGGGCATTTCATCGTTTTTTTGGATTGGATTATTTTTCTAACGACACGATAGTTATGCGCTTATGTGTTTTAACAACTTCAGCAAATGCCTCGAGTCTACTTTTAAACGACCTTAATGTACTTGCAGGCTGGCTTTCACTTGAAGTCGCTTGGGGACAACTCTTTCTCTTGCCAAAAACTAGGCCAGCTCGTTGTGAAAATTAACCCAGGCGAGGGTGCCGAAGAAGTTCTTCCATCTGCTTTACTCTCGCTGAGTGGGGATAATGGATATCGCAAAAATGCGGCAACCATTCCCGGAGATGCATACGCATTCACAAATCTTTTTCCTGGGAGTTTTTACCTCCGCCCTTTGCTGAAGGTATTATTGTCAAATCCAGTTTTGACTGGCTTTTGTTATTCCTGCTTTACAGCATATATCTTATGACAATCACAACCAATTGATTGAAAAAGGTGAATATATTTGTCAGTATTATATCTGGAAGTGTCAGAAGAGGACGTAGAAGCTCCCTGGGTTCTACAAATGTTCCATGATTTCCGCGCCTATTGATAAAAAGTAAATTGGTTGGGATTGGGCCAGCAGTGTTGTTGGCGTTTGATAACTTGGATGGTGGTAGTTCTGTACACAACCACAGGTCCTTAGTTCTACGATTTGATTCTTGTCGTACAATAGTGTAATTTTGAAGTTTATTGAGAAACGTTCTCTTGTTTTCAACAACGCAGGAATACAGCTTCGCACCATCAGCGGAAGCTATTGAACTGGGCTCCGGAGAGACCAAGGAGATCTCGTTTATTGCTCGGCGCATTGCTTATAGGTTCTGATTTACATCCCACTTTTTGGTAGTGGTTTTGAATTGTGGTGTTGGCTTTTTGGCGTTTGATACTTGTTCTGAGGTCTTATATCTTCTGTCTGCAGTGTGTTTGGAACAGTTACTTCACTGTCAGGAAAGCCAGAGGAAGGCATTACCTTGGAAGCACGGTCTGAATCTCGTGGATATTATGAAGAAACAATCACGGATTCCGAGGGCAAGTACCGACTCCGTGGCCTTCTTCCCAATACTAAATATACCGTCAGAGCTGTTCTGAAGACGGATAAACCAGGTCTTCAGAGGATTGAGCGCTCTTCTCCAAGCTCTATCCCTGTGCAGGTAAGCGTGTCTTTAGTGATGTGTGTACCAATTGGATACGTGCTTGGGCGGTGGACACCACAATTCGCGACGAACAATTTTCTCAATGTCTTATCGAGATGTGATCATATTTGAAGCACCTTTTCTATTATGAACTCCTTTTATCTTGTCTGGTTTTACTGCCTGGAATAGCTTGCTGCTTTTGTGTAAAGATTTATTGAGTTGTGGTTCTTGTGGGATTGTTTGCAGGTGACTTCTAGCGATAGTAAGGGTGTAGATTTCGTTGTGTTTGAGGAGTTGCCAACCACGATAGTGACGGGTGTGGTTGAAGGCGCACAGCTGGAGAGGTGGCAACCAAATCTGAGGGTGGAGTTTTCACCAATCTCTGAGCCAAGCAGAGTAGAACGAATTATCAGTTTGCCTCTGTCCTATTTCTTTGAAGTACAAGGCCTTCCAAGAGGAAAATACGTAGCTCGGGTCCTCTTTGATCGTAATGAGCGATCGCACAAGTTTGTGTCTGATACTATTGAAGTAGATTTGGAAACGCGAAGTGCAGCCCATGTGGGGCCTATACATTTTACTGCAGAAGAACAGCTTCACAAACAGGTGCATATATTTGATTCTGGTTTTTAACAACACGTATCCTTGATGTTTTGATAATTTTCTGCATGTTTGTTGCAAATTTGAATGAAATTTTGTGCTGAATTTGCTACATTACATCTAATCATGGAACAACCCCTTGTTTCAGGAGTTAACACCTGCGCCTGTTGTGCCGGTCGTAGTCGGAGTGGCAGTGATTGCCCTCTTTGCAAGCATGCCGAGGTACTTCCGATCATCCCTTTCCACTTTTCATGATAGAAATTTCTACGCTGTTGGCGGTTCGAATCTGTTGTATTGTTTAGGTCTTTTATGGTTGCTTGACACAATCGAGTCAGTGGGAATGCATGAATGGTTGGTATTGATAGATCACAGGACTTCTTTTCAGCTCACCATGGTCTAGGTTCCTCCATATATTATGGATCTGCAATTACTGTAGAAACTGGCGGTGCATTTGTGCGAACATATCATATTTTAGAGCTCACTTATTACTGAAATCCTTTTTCTCAATAGCACTTTTGAGCGCATGTGATCTTAAATAGTTTCTGTTTTAACTTCTAAATCAGTCTGGAATTTAGACTCCAGGTTTAGGATTTCCAGTATCTTTAAGAGCGGTTCTCGAAACCATATTCCTAGCACTATTGTTGAGCTTTAAAATTTTCTTTGCAGGTTGAAAGATGGATACCAGTGGGCAGTGAGCGGCGCGTCTGGCGCCGGCAACAGCGCTGTGAAGAAAGAGGCACCGATTCGCAAGCCCATCACGCGGCCGCGCAGAACTTTTTAAATGTGTATCATTTCATCTACTCCAGCGGTTCTTCACAGCTAGTCCCATCTCCATGCGCCCAGTTCTTTTGTATCCGTGAGCTCTACTTGTTTAGTTGATACCCTACTTTGCTACATCCGACGGTGTCATTCAACACCTCAATCATATCGCTGTGAAGATTATCCATGAGTTTGTAGAAAATGTACCTCGCGAGGGCTAGCGCCCAATACAAATGTAGGATCACTTTTTACAATGGAAATTTCTGGTCTCTCGTTTTTCACGCATACGGAACCAGACTTGACGAACAACGATCTGCAAATTAACGAATCAAACTGCAACTTGAGCCGGCGTCTTCTCCATCGTTTGGACCTTCCGGTATATTGGAAGAATTCTCTGGCTTTTCGGAAGGTGAAAGTGGAAGATTCGGAGGTGGGGCCAGGGCCAGGGAGACGATTGGTGCCCACGCTTAGCTCATGAAGGAGGAATCTGGACTCCGGTCCGTGCGCTCCACCATCCATCCGTCTGCAAAAGTGGCTGCGCACTTCAACGTTGTTGGGCCCTCTTAGTTCACTCCAGATCTTCTGTTTGCTTGCTCGCTTGTGGCAGCAACTGCAATCAACCAACGGGTGTGGTGTCCTCTTTCTCTCTCTCCTTTGTCTGCTCGGTTATCCTTTTGTTGTGGGAGTGATGAGGTTATGCGGGTGGCATTGTGGAGATCTTCTCCCTTTCTTCTCTTGTTGGGTCAGGTCTGTTGGAAGGAATCATTTGTGCTCTTTTGTTGGGTTAGGTCTGGCTGATTAGGTCTGTTGGGAGGTCAGAGGTTAAGTTTGCGTAGCCGTTCTAACACCTACCCCTCTTTACTGTTTAAATTCGGCGCAAGAAGGAATTGATGCTGAGTGAGTGACAAGAGTACTGACAAGATGCCGACGCTGGACCTGATGGTGGACACGGGCAACCCGATCCTGAACTCGACGGTGAACGGGTTCCTGAAGGTGGGGCCGGTGGGCGCGACGCACGCCGCCACGCAGGACGCGTTCCGCATATTCACCAAAGAGAGAGTCACCAAGCGCGACCTCGAGGACCTTGTCCGGAAGGCCGGCAAGGACGGCCTCCAGTGGGGCCTTGTCGCCGGAGTCTACTCAGGTACCGTCCTCAAATCCTCCTACCCTGTTTGCTCAATACACTCTAGAATCAGCGCACATATATTTCATCTTCCCTGTGATGTCCGTGCTTGCTTCATTGCTTCATGTTTATTAGCTTCTTCTGATTTGCTTTAGGAAACTCTAAGCTCCTGAAAGATTGCTGCCCTGGCACAAGCTCTAGAATATCATGCGCCACATGTGGATGGACAGTGTGGTTATATTTTGTTTTTCCTTCTTCGTCTTATATTTTGTTTTTCTGTGCATTCAGGTGTGGAGTACGGCATTCATCGTGTGCGCGGGAAGCGTGACTGGAAGAATGCGGCGCTGGGGGGCGCTCTGACAGGCGCCATTTTGAGCATAGGAGACAAGCACCCTGATACACAGAAGATCATCACGACCGCCATCACGGGCGGCGCCCTTGCCACTGCCAACGAGTTGCTGCGCTACTTGTAGTTCCATCTTTGCTCCATCTTATAATACTGGTGCTCTCCATTTATATCAGTGATGAAACAATTCTGTGTCACAATCTATGGTCTGTATGGTTCTGGTGCTGTGACTGTTGTGTTTCTATCTTCCTTTTTTCTTTTCTTTTCTTTTCTAGACGAAATGTAGCGTTTATTATCCAACGGGGAACATCAACAACACATGGAACCAAATGCAGTCATCAGGCCCTAATAACTTGAAACCACTAAGTCCAAAATTGAATCTATGATACATTAGAGGCTATTTGACTTGGTTTTGCTCCCCATTATAAGGTTCTGAATGTATACTTTCCAACTAAGCACCACATAGCGGTTGCAGGACTAGAGATTAAGTTTTGGGGTTTGAGGTGGAATGCTGACATATGAATTTGTAAATAAGAAGGAAGTGCAACACTTTCTTGGAGAAGAATTTTGAAGTGCCGCATGTCCTGGGATAAGTCTCCATGTTCATAACACTGGCGTGAATAAAACTATATACTTGTGAGCGTTTCCCTCCAATTCAATCCATTGTTTATTGTTTCCAACAACATTCTTCACATGCCTCCCCATGCTTTGAGTACCCGAGGGGGACCTACAGCGTCCCCACGGCATCTTTCGGAACACGGTGACAGGAATCTCCCCCACGACGACGTCGACCTGCGACAAATCTTAAACCCCAAGTCGACTTGTGGTTTAAGTTTAACCTATGGAATAACAGTTCTTATACCGTATTTTCATTGGAAGCTTCGTTACTTCTGGATGAGAAGATGCCGATACCGCTGCTACGAAGCCCCACGCGAAAGAATGTTGTCGACGTACCAGGCCATGGCCACGGCCGTCGCATGCAGACGTAATTTCCTCTCTAGCTTCTTTCTGAAATCCTCATAATCTGAAGCCTGCTGATCATCACCTCATCTCCACCATCATCTGTATCATCGTCTCCTCATTCTTCTCTTGATTTGTTTGATCCATCTACGTTATGGCATCGTCGTCCTCGTGGGGTGGGATTCTGGGGCTGGAGACGGGGATTGTGCTGGCGCCCATGGGCCCTGACATCTCCGGCCCCGCCCTCGTCGCCGCCGTCGCCAACGCGGGCGCGCTTGGCCTCCTCCGCGCTCCCCCTCAGGTCGGTCATCTCGTGTCCATCTCTTTTGCAGCTGTGGCGCTTTCTTCAACTTATTTATGCTCATGGTTTTGCAGGATCGGCCCGATCTGCTGAAGAAGATGGTGTCGGCCACCCGGCAGCTCACCAGCAAGCCCTTCGGATTGGGCGTCATACTGTAAGTCATGATGCTCCTTGCTCGCTCCCTCGCTCCAGACAAGTCCGAGAGCTTGGTGGTCCCTAATCTCTCTAGTTAATGTAGGTTTAGGCGTCCTAGACAGAATTTGCATAACCGAAGTTCAAATCCATGCACCTCATGTTTGTGATGCGTTTCTCGGCCTACCTCATGAGGGATGCCTGGCCCTACATGTCTATCCTCCTCCTCATGTGGGATATCTAAATTCCGGCTTGATCCTCCCCATGTGCGGTATCTGAACCTTCCTGCCCTACCTCCCTGATCCTCCTCGCGTGGCATGCTCCTCCAGCGCATTTCCTTACGAGAAGACCCTCCAAGACATCTACAGCGAGGGGGTGGCGTTCCTGCAGGTGTCGTGGGGGGAGTTTCCGAGGCCGCGCGTGGAGGAGGCGCACCGCGCAGGAGTGAAGGTGCTGCACATGGTGGGGTCGGTGGACGCGGCTCGCAAGGCCGCCCAAGCAGGCGTGGATGCCATCATCGCCCAGGGCGTCGAAGCTGGCGGCCATGTTGAGGGCCAGGCATGATCAGCTGCCCACACTCTCCTCTCCTCCTCTTCTTCTTCTTCTTCTCTGCCAACCCAGTATCCTCTCTTCTTCTTTGATTTTTTTATTCCTTTTCTAGAAGCCATGAACTGTAGATTCATCCAATCACCTCTTTTCTTTGCGCTCAAAACACCTCTTCTTCTTGTGTCCTACTTGCCCTTCAACTTGATTCTGCCCCCCATTTGATACTATGAGAATGGTGGAGGTTGTTTGCACGCTTTCATTTAGATAACCTTCAATTTTGATTTGATATACTTGTCTTTCCTCATTCAGATATATCAATAGAAGAGCTTCAAGTCGGTTTTACAACGAGAGTGGTTTCGGAGGGTCGAAGTAGTTTCAGGCGTCCTTGAAAAGAGATTTTGCATGATGAATATTAGCCGCCTTTTAGCTCATTTGAAGTACTAAGAGCTGATTGTGAAGAAGAGATGGAGGGGGGAATATTTGTTCAAACTTGGGATGACTTTAGAAGTAATTCGGCTCATGGATGCAGGTGGGGTTGCTGACGCTGGTCCCAAGTGTGGTGGACGCGGTGAAGGGCTTTGGAGTGCCTGTAATAGCAGCAGGAGGCATTGTGGATGGCCGGGGCTACGTAGCTGCCCTTGCTCTTGGGGCTCAAGGCATTTGCATGGGTACCAGGTACAAACCCAACTCTATCACCTTCATGACATCAATTTAAGAGCCATTGCTAGGTTGGGAGGCCTTCCATTTCGGAGAATGACTGCTAACTGAGCTCATAATCCTTCAAACCAAACTGAAAGAGGCTAATGAAACTAACGAAAATGGCCATCAGAGGGAAGAGAATTTCATAACATCAGGCAACCACAGGAATTATTTTGAACCTTGTTTTAGCTTGGCTTAAAGTGAGCATATATGTCTTTTGGCCATCTTTAAAACTCAACCATCCTTTCTTTCCTTGGTATGACATACTAACTATCCCTATTGTTGGTTGAATTTACGAATGGCAGGTTTGTGGCGACGACAGAATCGTATGCGCATCCGTTGTACAAACAAAAGATAGTGGAGACGAGTGATGAGTCCGGCACTGAATACACAGACGTGTTTGGAAGGGCACGTTGGCCTGGTGCACCTCACCGTGTGTTGAAGACTACGTTTTTTGAAACTTGGAAGGACAAGATTGATGTGCATGAGACCGAGCTTGGCCAGCCATCTATCGGCCACACCACAATTTTTGAAAATGTACGTAACCCCTGCACATTTGTGTTCAATTTCAAACGGAAGTTTTTGAATTTCATGGCCTTTCTCCAAGATGGAAGGAGAGCTAATGTGAGAAAACGGGTCGAAACTCACGGTATCTTTGCCTCACAGTGGCAAATAACTCTACTTTGTGATGTAGGAAGAGGAAGTGCCAAGGTTTTCGGGGAAAGTGCCGAACTTGACGACACAGGGCGATGTGGAGAGCATGGCCTTGTATGCAGGCACAGGCGCAAGCCAGATCACGGGGGTGGTTTCGGCAGCGGCGGTCATTTCCGGAATTCTTGAGGAGGCACAGGCTCTCATCGACCAGAGGCTTCGTGGCTTGCTTCACATCCGCCCCAAAGCTTCAGTTTGAGAGCAAGATATGAGTATTTTCACAGTAAGGATGAGAGATGGAAGCAACATCTCAATAAGATGAGAGACAAGATTTTTCTGGTCAGATAGTCTCTAAATTTGGAAGGAGGTTCCATTAAAAGTCAAGTTAATTCAATCTTAATCTAAACCCTACTACAAATTTGCATTGCCTTTAGATCATCACTTATTTATTACGATCACAAAGTAAACCACGAGAGGACCTCACAAATTCATCATTGAGTTACGCGCAACACACTTCGTGTATCAAAATTGGCATTGTTAATGGGATAAAATACAACGATGACTTCACAATGTCATGTCCCGGATTTCGTACACAGTAACCTGTAAACCAGGAATTACTCTCCTGATTTCCAAAGCTACAATCTCATTGTGGCGTCTAAATCAACCACGAGGCGATGGTCAAATGTGGTGTATGCTACCTAGAAATATATATTGACTTCCTTTCCGTCATTCATTTCGCTCACATGGTCTTTCGCCTCGGTGAGGGCGACCTGCGTGCACCAAAAGCAACAACAAGTTCAGATGAGGAGAGAATTAAATGATGTGAAATATCAATAGAAAACGAAAATGACCTCGTCTGTAAACAGTGAATCCCAAGAGGTGATATGAAGGAATGAGAGCGGGGAGAAAGTCATGAATACTGGCAAACCTGGCCATATTTAGTAAGAAAGTTGCTAGTGAGATTCAAAGTCGAAACGGCTGCTTCTCCATTTGCTTTCAATGCCTGCGCTAGTGCAAAAGCTCCTGTATCCTGGAGAGAACGGCAACTCCACCATGTCAATTGCAGTAAACCAGAATCCCAACTCCAACACTACGGTAGACGCAAACAAGGATTGCCTCATACAGTGTCAGGTAACAAACTGCTGCATTCCAAGCTTCATTTGCTATTAGTACCATGTACAAAATTTCACCAGAAGCTTGAAAGTAGAGCCGAGTGTCTTACCCTTATCTCATTAAACCCCAAATCAAGCGACGTCAAATGCTCATTGACTACTTTCAAACTTTTCGCTAGCACAGCCGCACCCTGTTTTCACATAAGAACCCATTTGTAAAGGCGGTTATACAGATAAATTTGACAAAACTGTACATCTGGCCTGATTAATTCACTAGATTTTGGTTGTGTGACCAACTATTTGAATGCTTATTTCTTCCTAAAAACAGAAGAAATTGTCTTTTTAAGATACGTACATCATCACCGAGAGAATTTGCACGCAAGTCTAATGTTGAGATGGTAGCATTGTAGAGCAGGCAATCAGCGATAGCTTCCGCTCCTTTCACCCCGATCTGGAGACAGGCGCAAGTGACCCACAGTGAGACATAGAATAATGTGACATAAGAAGAAGGTGCTCAATACCAAGAGCTTTTCAACACCGATGGATATACCTGGCACCAACCCAAGCGTAGTGTTTCAATTTTGCCATGGAATTTCAGTGTGTCAGCCAACACTTTCGCTCCATGCATTCCAATTGGATTGTAGCTGAACTCAAACTGCATGGAACACATTCACAGAAGTAAGACAAAGCCAGGAGATTAAATTTTGTATCAGGTACTGTGCATTCTAAAAGAGATATCCTCACATGAAATGTTCTCTCCCCATATAAGTATCTCCAAAGGTGTATGCTTCTAAAATGCACTTGCAAGATGAAGAATGCACTCACAGTCGTGATTGAAATATTATCTTTCAAAGCAGCTGCTAAATGAGCGGTGCCTTCGGATGAGATATTGTTTCCACCCTGTGTAAATCCAAACGCGCAGTTCAGGATACAGGAACATGAGCACGATAAACCCTGATTTGAATCGAAACGCAACCACTTTCGGTTAATTAAATGGAGTGTTGAAGAGTAACTTACCAAGTCTATTGTGACAATGGATCGGTTCCGCTTTAAGGCTTCAGCTATTCTTTCAGCTCCCTGAGAAATCAAACATCTCTCAGTGAAAAACCGCTTAGTCGAAGGTATTGGTTGGAAACAATATCTAAGCAAGGGTACTTACAACACGTAACAAGAGAAAAGCCCAGATGAGACAGGACAGGAAGAAAGTGAATCAAGAGAATAATGAGAATTGATCAAGAATTTGGCAAAATATTCCGTCTCCAAAATGACCGTCCATGCAGCAAGAATAGTCTGAGGAAGAATAAGTAAGAAAACTAGACCTGATCACCGATATCATTCATGTACATGTTCAACCACTGTAGGCTTTTAACTTTCTTCATATATTCTGCAACATGGAACGCACCCTTTGGTCCTATTTTGTTGTTTCCAATGTCTAATGATGAGATCTTCCCTGCTCAATTGAAACGTGTCACAGGGTCACTTCAGGAACTTGCAGACCGCATTGAGTAACATGAGGTAAACAGATTTGAAAACGTAACGGACTAATCAATCAAAAACAATTTGGCGAGATCAAGACAGCTCAAACAACGTTAAAAATCGGAATAACTCAACAGCAAAATCACACCTGACGAGCCAAAACAAAGTGTGTAGAAATACCTTTGTGAGCCATCAAACCCAACATCAATTCTCGAATGCCTTCATTGCCCATATCGTTTCCATGGAGGTGTAACTCCTGAAAGTTTCAATCACCTGGTTAATTGCAAAATCTTCATGCATTCACAAGTACATACTACCAGTCTGACAACTAGAACATTAAGTCTTAACCTTAAGAATAAAAGACATCTCTAGTATGCAGACATATTAACAAGCATAATGTCAAATGAGCCGATATCACTCAAAAACAAAAGTGACCTCAGGTTTAAGAGTTATAAGACCAAAGAACAAACCAGCAAAGCAGAACTCCAACCTAATTTCTACGCCATGTTTGCTAAGGAGTCTCATACTATTGAAAATATGTCCTATACCGATCCATGACTGATTGGATAAATTCAGCAGAATAATTAATAACACCTCGGCGAATATAAACAATCAGAATGCGTGCTAGACACTCATACATGTAGGAGCCACTACTCTAAAAAGAGCTAGAGAAATTCATTAATTACTCACACGCAAGCTTTTGTTCCCCTCCAACCCCTTTGCAAATGCAGAGCCCCCAAGAGCACCACCATAATTATTGCTGCATTGAAAACAAACAAACCACAATGCGGATAATAATTAACAACACTCAGTCTATCAAGTGCCACCAGCTCTCGAAGCTCTTTATGACCGCTACATCATCTAATTCCAACAAAAATGCGACACCCTGTAGAAAATAGATTCAGAGCTGACAACTCATTATATGCATACCTTGCCGTAATTCTGTATACCAATGGACGATACCATGAGAATAAAAGGACCATTGCTATCAACCTACATTAGTCAAGAGCTCATCTGATAAGCAATTGAGGAGTCTATAACAATACTGCTTCAAGAACACACCTGTTCAAGAGCCAGCAAGCAACTTCTCTGATGGTTAATTGAGCAACGCTCATAAACAACTTACTTGATATGAATACTTCGAAGAGTTTTGTTGGTGGTTAAAGCATCCGCAAGCGCAGCAAATCCCTGCAAAATGGGGAAGTATTGACACTATCAGGAGAAATTTACGTTCAAACGGGCCACATCAGCGACACCTCTCCCCACTAGCAACCTAATCAATGATCTGATGATAATGATATGTGATACATCATATATACATCATTCTTTGCAAAATTGAGGAAACAATGTCAGCCTCCTTTACCGCGTAATCAATGACGTTATTGTTAAGCTCCAGGTGTGTAATGTGCTCATTCTTCTTCAGCATTTCAGCAAGAGCTTTAGCTCCCTGTATCCAATCCGATCTAACTCAAAATTAGTGACAATCATTCTAGAGGTTTAGAGTCAAAACTACACTGTATTTGCACAGCAACAGCAATAAACACCCAGCACATGTTTCACTTCGGTACACATTTGCAAGTTTAATCTCATTTTAGGTGGGCCTAAGCCTGATATCCTAGCTGCAATTAAGGAATTCAACTTAAACAATAAGAAACCTGACCTCGTCACCAGCGTTGATGCTGTTTAACTGAAGCTTTTTAATTCCTTGATTCATTTCCAATAACCCTGCTAGTTCCTGGCACAATAAGAGCATCAGTCAGCTTTTATAAAATATATATACTGCAATGAAGTCCAAGCAGCCTAAAGGTAATAAGATGAAGGATAACATTTGACACTACACAACTTCAAGAAAACAGAACATACAACTTCATGTCCAAAAATGACAGAAACATGAACTGACAGTGTTCCGTACCGTGGTACCCTCATCGTCGATACTGTTGCCGGAGAGGTTTAGGGTTTTCAGAAACGTGTTTGTTGGTAGCACTTGAGACAGCGCCTTCACTCCTGTAGCAGTAATACCATTGGCCGAGAAATCGACACTCTCAGCACTCTGCCTCGTCCAAGGAAACCAGACAAAAATTTAAGTACGCGGACGAACGGTAGTTACAACCACTGAAAGCCTCAGTGCAAAAATGGACCTTAAACGGGCCATATTCTACACGTTTCATGAGCGATTCCAGAAGGGCACCATCGGTTCAATACCTTCCTCACTGAAATTTCCATAGTGCCTGCAGTTGGCAGGTGCGTTGACATGGACAGCGACAATAAATAGGGCGCGTTCTACTTCTTACTTGCCAAAAACCTATCTTCTACTCGATAATTCACGCGGTTACGAGGGCAGCACTTCATGGCCACATCTTTCATGTCACTATTTCAAAGAAAGAAATGAATATATGTACGACCAACATGGATTACGGAATTTAACCCTCGTCATCAACTGAAAAACGCATGATCCATAATATCTACCATCCAGGGACCTATCTTAAAGAAACTGTCACAGAGAGATAAAACTTCTCCCAGACATCTCCCCATAAACCACACGCCGCGTAAAATCATGCTACTGTACAGTCAACTCGTTGAGAAGCTACTAACCTGGTTGAATGCTAAACCCTCGGCCAGATAAATAAAACCTTCGTCCCCAAATCCACGACCTACACAGAGAGGATGAGTCCATTTTAACATGCATGTTAAGGCATATATATATATATATATATATATGCACAATAAAGGAGGCACCATCAATTTCCAAAGATGCAATTGTCAGTAGACGCAGTTACTATCATGTGGAACTCGGACCTAAAATTTTAGCTGTTAAAATATGGCACGACCCACATATTATCGAATCATCAGATCGTCATGCCTTGACTTGATATTATCCCGGGTACTTGAAAGGAAAGATGGCTTGACAATAAGATGCAAGGGCAACAGAAAAAAATATGGCACCTGCTAGATCAACTTCAGCAAAAGTGCGAAGCTCTCGAGAAAATTCATTCAGTTTTGCCATTGATTCGCGACGGAACTTCTTGTCAGAACCGACTCCTGCTCCCCCAACTTCTACTCCCGTATTCATTTTTGGCATGCTTATCGGCCAACCGTTCTTGCTGAAGTGCTTGTAAACCACTGAAAAACGAAGATGCTTTGAATTCAGACACAGATTAAATAAAACAAAGAAGCAAAGTTTATTTTTGGAAGCGGGGAAAAAATCCTGAGGCTGGGCTTACCATATCCCAATCCAAGAGCAGCAGCAGCGCCGGCAAGCAATGGTACGGAGTCCGCACTGAAAGGGGACGAAGAAGAGGGCTCATCCGCTTCCGTAGTGAAATAATACTTGTCGGATCTGCCAGTGCTCTGCGAGACAGAGCGGCGAGGGCGGTTGTTGTCCGCCCTGACCTGCAAGCATGTCTGCGACGGCGAGGGCGTGGACCTGGGAACAAGGGCGACATGCGTCCAGAGCGAGAGGGAGCTACCATGGAAAGGAGAAGAACCACAACAACAACCAGAAGACGAAGATGACGATGCTGATAGCGCAGAGGAACCTGCTCTCACTCATCAAAATAAGCGCGTATTCCACATCAAAAACCCACACCGAAACCCCAAACATTCAATCCAGCAAACCGCACGACCTCACACTGCAACTAAAACCCTAAATTCGCCCCTAAACCCTACGCTAACACACGCAATCCAATGCGACGAGGAGCCAAAATCCGTCAACACCACAATCAAAATCTCACCCCCACCCCCAAAAAAAACCAGCATAACCACCTTTAAAGTCCATGCCGAACTTCAGTTTCACCGGGACAGTCTGCACAAGACAAGCACCCCCACCCAATGATCAGAACCCTAGCAACCACGACCAAATTCACCCCTCAAACACATCAAACATAGAAGCAGCTGGAAATGCCAAATTGATAGAAGAGTGAATCATACCGCCATGAGAGAGAGAGGGACAGAGGAGCTGAAGGAGAAAGAGAGTGCTACGGAGTGGTGAGCAAAGTGGATGAGGGTGCGCACGACCACGAGACAAGTGCCAACAACAAACAAGCAAACAAAAAATCAAACACACACTCGCCTGCGGCGATGCTTACACCCGGGGCGATGCTTACACCTCAGTTGACTGGGTTTATACTTGGGCGATCAGTATACTCAGGTATTGAGATATTGAGATGTGGGTGAGATGACCGGCGGGGCGATGAGACCAAAGGGCGATGATATCGAAGGCCATCTGGATGGTGGTTGGCAGAGGCTGCCCTCGACTGCATCGTCCGCAGGCCATATGACAAAGCGCTCGCCTGTGCATTCAAGCATCCACTCTGCAGACGAGACGAGACGAGACGAGACGAGACGTGACGAGACGTGACCAGCCTTGCTCTGTCTGTTTCTCGACGGCTTGCTAGCTATGGCGGCCATGGCTGCTTCGATCGCCACTGTTGCAGCAGCAGCCTCCATCACCAGCGCCGCGTCTGCGTCCGTGTCGCTGCGCGCCTTGGCACCCGCGGCCGCCTTCCCCCGCGTCCGCCTTGGCGCTCGCCCGCGCTCCTTGTCGCTGCGCATCCGCGCGTCCGCGGAGGAAGCTGGCCAGACGTTCAGTAACGTTCAGAAGATCATCGCGGAGCAGCTGGCCGTGGAGGCGGACAAAGTCCAGCCCGACACCACGTTCGTGGACCTCGGCGCGGACTCGCTGGACACCGTGGAGATCATGATGGCGCTGGAGGAGAAGTTCGACATCCAATTGGATGCGGAAAAGGGCGAGTCGATCAAGACCGTCAAGGATGCGGTCGGCCTCATCGAGGAGACCGTCGCGGCCGCCAAGTAGAGGCTCTCTGTCTCTTCTCTCTCCTTCCTCCTCCCGTTCCTTCAGACTGTATTAGCTCTGCCCCTAGAGTGAAGAGTTCGCGGCTTCATAGGACTAAACGTTGGAGACTATTTCTGTGCGTTAGTAGAAGCCGGCCTTTTCTGTGGCTCTTGGAAAGAGTTCGGTGCGTGATGCGTTACGGCACTCTCCATGTACTTGATACATTTTGAAAGGAAATAGCATTGGACTCTCCCAGACTCGTGTTGATGTGATGTGCTGCGGAATGGGAAATGAGATGATTGACGTTTCTGTGCCCGGCATGAGGTTCATTCCAGGTGCGAGGTGAACGCTTTGGCTTCCACGGCTTGCTCATTCTCGGTGATGGCATGGCGAGTTTGGCGTGGAAATGGCAGCTTTGGTGGTGGTGCTCAGGGTACCGGTGTTGCAATGCGTGGAGACCATATTGATGGAGGCCCTGACGAGCATGAGAAGGTGTGAATTAGTTTTCGAATGTGTTTTCACAATTCACAGTTCGACTCTAACAATGCTGTAGTTGTCATGAAGTCATGAGAATGCGATGCTGCAGTTTTGTGCGCAGTGCGTGTCTGGTGCGTGGAGTTGGTGGAGCGTCGGCAAATAGTGTGCATGGTGGGATGCGGTGTAGTGTCCGGTCGTTACTGTGGCATCTGCTTTTTAACGAATTCGTTGTGTCTGGTATGGATGGCGAATTTACTGTCCTCTGATAGGAATCCGGTTGTGCGCTTCGATAAACGTGCGGTGCATCCCTGCACTTTTTTTCCATGTTGGTTGTTTTTCTGTCGCTAGAGTGTCTGGAAGTCCGGCTTTTTCACACTCGCTTTGTTGGAGGAGAATCCTTTCCATGTGAGCGGGTGGGGATGGACTCTACCCATTCGCAAATATTCGCCCCTAAGCACATTATGGCCTCCTGAGCTGCGTTACTAGGCTGTCGTACTCTCTTCAAGCTACAGTACCTGACATCCTGTGCTACTTTTACCATTTCTTTTGCGCCACAGGGTAACTTATGGTGATAACTTACTGTGATTGCATTCTTCACTGCACGTCGAAGTAAATGTTTGGCCCAATTCTTTAAATCATTAAATTTTTATGTAAATCCTTCCATCTTGTAACAGAAGAAGAAGAAGAACGTCGGTCGCTGAAGGAGGCCGGTGTGAATAAAGTGTATGTTCGTTCCACTACTAAGACCATGTCCACCGGACAAGGAATTAGTAAGCTGGAACTACTTCCCCCTCTTGAGGATAGACACTATGTAACAAGTAGCCAAAAAACCACAAAACCCACCAGTCAAAAGAGTAACAAGGAAGGAGGGAGGGGGGAGAAGGGGGGGGAGGAGAGAGAGGAGGGAAAGATGGAGAAGAGGGTGTGTTTTGCAATGTCAGGGTTTAGAAAATAAAGTAGAGGGGTAATTTTATGGGGGGTATTGTGTATCGGGAAGGGCTTGGTTGTTTTCAAGTTTGCGTTTATGTAGAAGGATGGACATAGCATGTTGTATGGCAATGATGATAATATTTTTGAAAGAGTTTGTTATTGTATCAATAGGAATTTTGAAGGTATCTTCTAGGGTTTTTATAGATGGGATAAAGGTGGTGGCACGAGCGCTGGCTGTGATTACAATAAGGGGGTCCACTTTCCATCCGAGGGTAGTGATGTCATCAATAAGGGGTTGGTGGTTATTGATTTTATTTTCGATTGTTTCTGGAGAGAATCTATCATTACAATATGTGAATTCGATGAATTAAATGGTGTAGTCTTGATTTATGTGGTTGGGTGGAGGGTCATTGTATGGTAGGCCTTTAACGCAGACTATGTCCGATTTGAGTCGAGCATTGCAGTGGCATCGTTGAGTTTCATATGTGCATGAGAGTAGCCATGGTGGAACCGTATTTTCTTGTGGGTTGTTATTAAAGGTGCCGGCATTCATGAAGATAAAGCATCGTGCTTTGTAATGGGAGGTAATTAGTTTTAGAATTTCCCATACCGCTTTGTTATATCTTTTGACAATTAAGGAGTGTATGTGATGGTTTTGGCATTTAAGTAGAACATGTAGGCATGTGTTGGGGTTTGTGGAAGTGCATATGGGGCATGTTATAGATGGGAATCTTTCTATTCCAAAGAAGAGTTGTTTTCGGGCGTTTCCCATATATTGATTGGTACAAAATTTGATGAGGCATGTCATTTGTGAGTCGGAGATGATGGGAATCTTCCATAAATTTGTAGAGAGTTCATTGTCTATTTTGTTGTTGCTAGTCCATTTTTCTATATTAGGAAAGTTTTCTGCGATTGTGTCAAGGTTGTTATAGAGGTCTTGTTTCTTGAGATATTTGTTCAGGAATCTAACCGGATCTTTATCGGGGGTATCTTCTTTAGAAGGCCAATCTTCTTTTTGGAAGTAGTATGGAGTAGCATGGGCATGTTTGTATGGATTTTAGGCATCTTATGCGATTTTCCGCGGCCTTCTTTTGCTAATTTGTTTGCTTGTTCGTTTCCATCAATATTGGCATTGGCTCTAACTTTGTGGAGGGTTGTGATTTGTGTTCGGTTCTGTAACATTTGGACCATTGACATTAATATAGTTTGGTCGGGGTGCCTATTGTCGAGGGTAGGGTGTGTTATTTGGGTGTTTACTAGATAAAGTGCATTGATACAGTCAGTGAATATATGTGCGGGTTCATCACTGTATTTTGTTGTGATGATTTGTAGTGTTTTGTGTATGGCCAAAAGTTCTACTCTAAGGATGTTTTGTAGTCTATGAAGTCTTTTGGCTAATTTAATTTCTTTAATAGGGTTGTATATTCCATAGCCAGCTTTTTCTTTGCGCCAGTTTCTCGGGCTAATTTTTTCAGGTGGTTTGAAGAAGCCATCGATATAGTAGCTATATGTCGGGTCAAATTTTGGTGAGGGTAGAATTTGGTAGTTTGGGAGGGGTGGAGGTATTACAAGGTAATCTAATGTACTATTGATGTAGTTTAGTTTTGACCATTTTTTGTTTCAATTTACGGGGGTTTGTATATTTGATGGTGGGGCCATTTTTGTGCATAGGCGGTGTATGTTTAGAGAATTTGCTATGGCGGTGAGTTTGGCAAGCTGTTCTAGGGTGCCAAGAGTTTGATTTTGGTGGTGGACACATATTATTTGTAGTGTAGATGGTTCAATCCGGGGCTTTTTTAGCCCGGGTGGAATAGTGGGTTCTTCGTATGGAATTGAGTCTGCTTCAAATAGTGCAATGATATGGGAGTCTAGGAATGGGCTTGACTGTTGGTTAAAGTTTTGGTACCAATCTTTGTCCGGTGTAATAATGAGTGTATATGTGTGGTGTGGGTCATTTTTGGCAGCAAGGCGGGCCCAGTGTAGTGCTTGTTGAGTTTCCTCGTCATTGTGAGGGTGAGCTATACCATTACCGACCCATTTATAGTCAAAGGCCTTTTCCAAGGACCCAAATATTTTATCTCTTTCAAAGGGTGAATAGATTTTTTTTAATTTGGTGGGACATGTGACGGATGAAGAGAAGTATGATTGTTCGATGTTGAAGGATGAGATTAATGAGTCTAGAATGGGTCTGGGCATTGTGTATTGTGTACTTTTGAGGGGATTATTTTTTGGAATGCGATATTTATATCTTTGGTATAGCCAAATTAGTTCGGTTTCATAAGGTTGGGTTGTTGGTTCGATGTTTGTAGGAGTTTGTAGTTTCAAATTGTATTGGTTCCATAGCCATTGGAGTCTAGTAGTGGGAATAGTGTATAAATGTCGGCCATTTTCTTCATGTAGATGGGCTTAATTATTTTCTATTTCAATTGTATTCGAGGATGTGAGAATAACATTTTCGGGGTTACTTTCCGTTGTATAGATGTTTAGGAGTGGAATGATTATGGATGGAGTTTTGGATCTTGAGTCTTGTAATTGTTCTTAGAGGTGGTGGGCTTGAATGATTTCCAAGTAGAATTTATTTCTAATTTTTTTATAGTATTGTTTTAATTTTTTGGTGTTATATGTGGAGGTATTATTGTCGTGTCTTGGAAAGAGGTTTATTTGAGGAAGCAATTTGTTGAATGTATTGTTATTGTGTTGCCATTGGCATAAATATCTTGAATAGGTATTTTGTATACTGTTGGTATCTAGATGTTGCATATGTTCATGGAGTATGATGTTATTAATAGGATATATGGTGGGATGTTGGGGGATGTATGTTGGAGGACGGAGGTGGTATGGGTGTGAAGGGTGGATTGTGGTAGGGTAGTTATTGGGAGGATGTTGTTGATGGTGATGAATAGGTCTTGGAGTACTATGTAGGAGTATGGGTGTATGTTGCAAAGGATATCACATGTGGTGGGGCATGTTGGATGGCAAAAAAGTTGTTTGGCAACATTTAGGGCACTCTTGATTAGTTTGGATGGGGTGAAGTGGAAGGTTTTGAAGTCCTCATTATTCATGATGTGTGAGCCGTTTGGTAAAGTAATTTGTTTTAATTCAAAAATATTTTTTGAGAGGAGTTTTTGTAAAAGTTTTTGGGAGAGTTGGGCGTTGAGTGTATTATGGTTTTGTGTATCTTGACGCCATAACACTTCTAATGATGTTAGATCAAAGAGGAAATTTTGAAGTGTACTCTTAAGGTGAACTTTAGCTACATGTTTTAATAAGAAAAATGTACAAGTTATTGGTGATCTTATACAATCTGTTTTTTTAATTCTAGGTATATTTTCGGCACCGCCATGTTGAGCAAGAACATAATGAATTAATCCATTATATATTTTTCCGAGCCTACCTTTGTCATTTAGGGCATTTTGTAATTGTTCCCCTATACATCGGAGATAGACATTTTTGAGGGAGAAAGCTTCAAGTCCAAATAGGTTATGTGGAAGTTGGGTTATTACATTTGACACACATTTTGGCATACCACAAATGGTTTTTTTGTATGGCTATAATCTTTTGATCAAGTTTTTTGATAGATGGCATAGAGTATGGTACAGCGTAGAAGCTATATGCTACACTTGGGCGTATTACAGTGTCAACCATTTTAATTTTTTGTTTCATAGTGGCCGGGCATGTTGTTAATTCTTTGCATTGTTTAATGAGTTTTGTGGTCCTAATGTGAATTTGAATTTTCCATTTCAGAGAGGGAACAAGATTTGTGCCTAGGTATACATATGGTTCATTTTGGTGTAGCATGGGGATTGATTGGCCACAATAGTTGATGTTAGAAGCTTGCATTAGGGCTTTAAATGCAATTGGATTCATCTTGGATTTACTTGGGCATCCAGTAGCAGCACATTTTGGGACGCCTACGTCCATACCAGGCCATTTACAATATCTATCAATTTTATCTATTTGTACTTGTAATGATTTTATTTTGTTAGTTATGGTAGCAAGGTCATCGGCGTAGGCAACGGAGTTTATGGTAATTTGTGAAGTACCAAAAGTGTATCCATTATTGCCTCGCTCTAGCCATCTAAGTAGTGATTCTAAAAATATAATGAATAGGTATGGCCTAAGCGTGTCTCCTTGTATAGTTCTTTTATGAATGGGGATAGGCTTAGTCTTTCCAAAGTGCTCACCTGTGTAGTAAGTAGGTGTACATGGATCTAATATCTTGCTGAACACAATGGTAATGAATTTAGATTTTGTGTAGTGCAAAAATTTGACACCAAGTAAAGTCAAAGTCTTGCTGATCCACTCAACACCAAAGAAAAAATGAACCAATTTCTTTTAGGCTTCAAACACTATTATAATTAATCTCTCAATCCTTGCAGTCAAAGCTGATGGTATTTTGTGAGTATGTTATCTAATAAGTCTCAATTGAGATCTTACAATTAAAATTTTAAATAAAGGTTTTTATTTCCTTCTTTCCTCATTGCACTAGAATATGCAATTTTGAAGTGTGTTCAATAAGATATTGACAAGGAACTTCACAGATTAATCCCTAAATTAATTTGTCAATTTCACATCAAATACACTTCAAAACTGCATATTCTAGTGCAATGAATAAAGAAGGAAAAAAAAACCTTTATTTAAATTATTTATTGTAGGATCTCAGTTAAGACTTATTAACTAACCTACTTACAACAGCGGATTTGATATGAAGAAGTTTAACTGCATGGATTTAAAGATTGTAGTATTTAAAGTAGACCAAAGGGTTCATTTTCTTCCTAGCGCTAAATAGATCAGCAAGACTTTGACTTCACTTGGTGCCAAATTATTGCTCCACATAAGATCTTGTTAAACATGACATTAGTCCCTTGTACAATACCTTGCAAATGAGTTACGTTTATTTCTTGAACTGTCAGAACATGTCTTCTATAGTGGTGTCACTTCGGAATGAGATCTTGGCAAGAATTTCAAACACCTGGCTACGTAACTTAGTGGATACATGAAAATCATAGTTGTCACTCATCAGCTTCTAAATTTAGGACGTACCAAATTGTCAACAACTACAAATTTGGGATTTTGAAGAGACAGTTTGAACTTGCTGTCACTACAACTGGAATGCTTGCAACAATGTTAACTGCGAACACGCCATCACAACAAAGATTTTTTCTGACTTGCAACTACAAAATGGATCCTTGGACATCACAACAAAGAATCATAGTGGATTTGAGTGCTAGAGTGTTTGTAGCAAAACTGAGTGTTGGTGGAGGTCGAAATTGTTGGGTATATGGTCTGTATAAAGTTGTGCATGTTGTTGTTGTCTTTGCATGCTTGTTGTGTATTGGTTCCATTTGAGAGAGATGAAGACAAGGACTTTGAGTGAGGAAGAAAGAGGGGTCATCGTGGAAATGCGGAGTGCTGGAATGTCAACTTATAGTACTGCGAAGGAACTGGAAATGAGTCAGTCGACTGTCTTCACTATCTGGAAGAACTACTGTGAGCGTGGTACAGTGGTAGCGCGTAAGCCCTGTGGAAGGGCTCAAAAGCTTTCAATTTGTGATAAGAGGGACCTTGCGCGATTTCTCACCCAAAATCGTCACCTATCTCGTGGAGATATCATTGAGGAGATGAGGGTCAAGGTCTGCAAGCGCACATTGTCAACGTATATCAACAAATTGGGTTTTGGCAATCGAATTGCAGTGAGGAAGCCATATTTGAGCGAGAAACACAAAGCAGATAGGCTAGCATTTACAAAGGCACACAAGAGATGGACTCTATCAGATTGGCGCAACATTATGTGGACATACGAGTCTTCTTTTGAAATTGGAAAGAGGTCCCGACAAGTCAAGGTTTGGCGTCTAGCATATGAACGCTACTCAATGGATTGCATAGCCCCCACATTCAAGTCGGGCCGCACTTCCGTCATGATTTGGGGTGCCTTTAGTGGCTTTGATAAGTGCACTATTATTGTTATGCCACTTCACAAATGCACAAGTGAAGATTTTGTGAATATTGTATATGAAGGTCGCTTAAGTGGCTTTTATTTCATGCATGATGAGCGTGAGAATCTTATCTTCATGGAAGATGGCGCCCCAGTGCATCGTAGTAAATACGCTGAAAGTTGGAGAGTGGCGCATCACATTAAGAAGTTGAAGTGGCCGGCAAACTCGCCGAACTTGAACCCTATAGAAAACCTATGGATGATTGTAAAGGATTGTGTACAAAATGGGCCGATACCAAAAAACCAAGAAGAAATGATTGAATCCATTGAACGGGCATGGGAAGGCATCTCGAAGGAAATAATTGAGATCCTCATTGCTAGCATGCCTAAATGTATGAAGGCTGTAATTGATGCTAAAGGTGGTAGCATAAGATGGTAGGTAGTATATTCTAAGATACTTTATTGTTGTATGATTTTGCAAGTTTGTTGTAAAATTTTCTTCTTGTAATAAAGTCCACTACATTACCTTTCCAATGCAATTTTCCATACATGATTTGGCCCAAAATTGAATCTGTAATGCCAATTCGAAATTACAACTCCATGTCTGTTTACTGCCCTGTGGATACAATAAACGTAACTCATTTGCAAGGTACTGTACAACAATTTCCAGAGGTAAAGATGGGGTGTAACATATCCTGAACAATTGTGCAAGGAGTGGAGGTTCAAAAATTGTCAATCCACGTTCTATTCTGAAAATTCTGAAAATTTTGAAAGTTCTAAAAATTCTGAAAATTCTGAAGATTTCTGAGTTCAATGTAGAAAAGAAAAAGTTGAAATGGTACTTTGCCTAATGATGTGTGAAAATGTTTGACTTGGGTCACAAATGCTTCTTTACACTAAAAACAAGAATTTTGTCTTGACATTATCAAAGAAAATAATCTTCTTTACATGTACAAAAAATCTAAATGTTAATAGAAACTTCTATCAAAATCTTAGACCTACCTGAAGTCCCTAGTTTTGCACTTGAGAACCATAACTTTTTGTTTAAAGTTCTAGTGTGAAAAAAATTACACTCCCATAAAGCTACTACTATGCCACATCTTCATAGTATGAGGAACTCCTTTTACCAACATTACACACAATAGTTGCGCTTTTCAAGTTGGCAGTACTCTGAGCATATGTAAATTGTCAACCATATGCGCCCAACGCTCACGTTGCAAATAACTAATATTTTAAAAGTGTCAAGGTGGTGAAGTAGCGGCATTGTTGATACAACTGATCTGAATATGGTCAAAAATGATACTCTATCCTACTGAAAGTGTATCGAAATTCAACCAAAACACAAAAATACTCACTGCTATAATACAAACAAATCAATGCAGTGGAACTGTCAATATGAGCCATTATCCTTGTTCTTTACATGCAATTCCTTGCAACAAGAATGAGTAGCAAACTAAAAATTGAAGCGTACTGACAAAATACCAATCTACAAGCCACTCACCCAGGTTTGTCATCCCTGTCTTCAATAAACGTCTCGTGAGAGCTTTAGGAGAGGCTGACCTTCACACCAATATGGTGCTTCAATTTGTGCTCGTGAAACATACGACAAACCCGGTTGGTAGACCCGTTCTACAACTTTGTGAACTTTATCATCCAAACAGGTCGTTTCATAGTTCAGAAGCGAATTTTTGACAAAGGCTTGCTGGAAGGATTCAAGAGCTTCTACTACGTCTACTGTATTAATCACTTCGTGGAGGATACTCGGTGCTTAGATCAAAAGCTAACCTTGCTTGCTCCAGAAAGAAAGGTGCTGAAAAACGATATCATGTAGCACTGAAACCCTTTATGTTGCATAGACTTGACAATCGAACTATTGTGAGATGTATTTGTCTGGCTGCTCTTGTAGAAGTCGAGCTGAGGCTGTGGCGTCCAGGAAGAGCGTCGTAACGTCCTCAAGATCTCCCTGTAACAAGACATAAAGTGTGGCGTTGTTATAAAGAAGCGTGCAACAAGCTTTGCTACGGTAAGTAATACCAATAGAATCACACAGTAGGAGGAGAGCAGACCTGGTTAATCTCCTCACGGTCATTGGAGTTTGCTACAATGCTTGCTGGTGTTAACAGCTGAACAGCGTGTCTGCCAAAAACATGTCCTAGGTTAGCTACAGATACATCATTAGCATCATTATGAAACTGCTTTTCAACAAACCCAAATCAAACTGTGAAACGTGCAAGTATTTACCTCACTGATGTACGCTCTCCAATTTCTCTCAAGAGACTCTTTTTCCAGTCAAACCTTCCATAGTGGCCCGGGTAGCAATGATCTAAAGTACACAAAAACAACCAAGGTTGTAACCAGAAAGAGAACTACCAGGATAGCACACCCAAATGTGGAAAGATACATAGACATACCTGAATCATTTCAGCCGGTGAGTAAGGTGAGTTCTGATGATCCCTAGGTGATCCAACAAATTTATAGGACTCCCCTGTGGACTACCAATATCTGTATCCCTGCAACAGCCAAAATCGAGTTAAAACAATGGCATGGTGGCAGATCAAGTGCATCCTGTTATTTGACAACGATATTATGTTGCAACATACAAATAAAGTGTGTGAAAGCTGAACAAGAAGCCTTCTGAATTTGAGATGACAACACATACTTTATGTTGCAGATGCCTATATTCGTGGCAAACACAACAATGGGTGCCAGTGAGCTTTCTAGAGCGCGATTCAAGTATGTGAAGCATTCGATGTCAGACATGTGCACCTAGGACATCGCCTATCAGAAAACAAATTAATAAAATTTTAAACATCTCCTGAATCGCAGTTTAGAAAATGTGATGAAGATTAGTGTTTACCTCGTCGACAAAGAGAACATCAGGAACAAGCTCTGCAATGCCTTGGTCAATATATCTGTTAACTACCTGCATCATGGATAACCTTGGATAAAAAACATCGCTCTCCATCCTCGAGGTTATTCACTAATGACTTAAGGTCTTGCCATAGCCGCCTGTGATGCTTTCTGCTTCTTCAAGGGTGACCTCTGTCACCTGCACAAGATGCACGTTGGTTATGAGAGCTATTTGCGAAGTTTGAATATCCTCCGCCTTTTCACAACTCGCAATAGTTCTCAGTCAATCTAAAAACAGCTCAAAAAAAAGAACGACGGCCACCATTCATGGTCAATCTCATGGGAACTCTTTCTTCACTCTCAAAGCCGGGTAAAACTTCAATTTAGCGACCACCGAGCTCTTCCATCGACTGACTTGAAGGATTCAAAATTGAAACACCAGGAACCTCTCCTACTCATGCGAGGAGCTAACTATTTAGAGAGAAGAACATTGCTAGAACAAATAATGGGGCAAAGTAGTCTAAAATGGCCGTATCTTTATAAATCTTGCTTTGCAATCAACTTCACAAAAAACTGTACATAAGAATGACGTGCCAGTAAAAAATGACCGACATCACTCAAAATGATCGAAGAATCCTGCATCATGATTCTCCACCAATGGTTTTAAGAGGTGCAAGAGAGCTCCTTAGCTCGCCTTCATAACCCTCCTTGTTTTCTTTAATCCTACACCCAATCGTCTCCATGAGCACCTCGGTCTTCTTGACTTCCGATGAGAAAACCTCAGACCCAACCATGGGGCAGAACAGAACCTAAGAAACATGGAAGAATCACCGCTCCGCCCCACAGCAGAATAAAAATTTAATAAAAATAAATTATCTACTTAACACCTAAAACGGCAAAACGAGAAGAAAAGAGTGATTCATTCAAGACCTAGAATGGCAGAAACGGAAAGGAAGATTCAATCGACACCTAATATCATAGAAAAGAAACGAAAAGAAAAGACTCAAAGAATACCTTGCTGCTGAGTTCCTGCGCAATGCCAAGAGCGAGCGCGGTCTTCTACGTCCCAGAAGCGCGCTCCCCGCCATCTTCTTTGCCGGATCATGTCCACCACCAAACCGGTGCTTGCTCTTGACCCAGGAATCCAGCTCCCACGTCCAATGCCATGTCATTGTCCTGAAAAGAATAAGATCAAGACACAAAACCACAAAGTGCAACTTAAGGAAATTGATCAGATTTCTGACGAACCATGAGGCCTAAGCCCTTGATATGTGTGCGCGACGCGACACACTGTTGTCTTCGTGTTCGATCGAACCTCCTCGATCTTCATCTTGCAGGCAAGGGAACTTGAGGAGCTCAGACGAACCCCATGCATATTGATCAAGCCTTCCACCTCGTGATTTCGAGAGATACGACGAACCGTTTTGGTCCACCCGTTCTCTAACTTTGTGAGTTTTCCCATCCAAATGGGACATTTCGTGGTTCACAAGTATTTTTTTGGCAAAGGTCTGCTTGTAGGGTTTGAAAGCTTGTATTGCATCCGCTGAAGTGCCACATCCAAAACCCCGATGACTAGTTTTTTTCCTCTTTTTATCAATCTCTGGTGCTATGTAAGTCTCCACCTGCACCTCCTGTAGAATTCTTGATGCCTTCAAGGTATACTCAACAAAACGCATATTGTCATATGCATTCCATGTGGCTTGGAACCTCACCTTTTGAACTCTGAACATAGGGCTTAGAGGCCATTCAATATTTTTTGGATGAAACAAGTACTGGCATGCTACTTCGTACTCATCATCATTGACATTGAACCATAATCCATCTGTTGTTTGTTCACGACCGGTTTCAAAGGATGTCTCCAACTGTTGAATATCATTGGCCTCGGTTCTATTCTTCCTTTCAATAGCACCTCTCATACCAACTCCATGTGGTGCTCCAAAGGCTTCACCTCTCACTAGGTTATCTTTTCCCATTATCATCCCAATTGTTTGGGATGATTTTGTAGTTGCTGTCTTCGTATCAATATCAAGATGCATGAAACTATCGCGAACAACCTCCCCATAATCCACATTATTCCCTTCTAAGCCAAACGAAACTTTGGGGTCACGATGAGACCAAACCACCTTGTACCTTTCTCCGGCATTGGCATCATCCAAAGGATCAAGAGCAAAGGTTACTCTTCCAACAGTAATTTGAATGTCTTTCTCACCACCTTGATTGGTAAAAGTGAACTCCAAATTCGAGGCAATAGTATTCTTCGTGGATTTCAATTTTTGCTCAAATGTGTTATCCATACCAACCACATCATCGAAACTTCCCCCCTTCATCAATTCAACTGATACTGTGGCATTTGCACTTGTGGGTCCAATATCGGGATCTAAAGGATCTTCAGGTTGATTGTTGCGCTTGCCACGACCTTCTTCATTGTCTTCACCATTTTCTTTCCGGCCATGAAGATACCACTTTCCAAAAGCTCTGGCCAAATCACTCTCATCACTACCATCATAGCCTTAATCATTTTCGTTACTTGAACCTTGAGGATTTGAACTTGAAGCACCCCCAGTATTTGCAGATTGAGCAAATATCTTTTTCTTCTCAAGTGTAGCAATGGTTTCCTGCAACGTGAAATACTTCGCCAGATCCCAAAGAAGAGGTCTTTGAAACACCACATCTCTATCATTTGTACCTTGTGATGAAGATTTCTCTACTTGGATTGACAATATTCTATACGCCATGGTCAAACGTGATTGAGTTGTGTTCCACCTTTGTGATCTCCAATCCTCCTCTGTCATTTCCTTGATATGCACTTTCCATCCTTCTATCAACACAGCCTTCGCAAAATTTAGGCCCACGCCAACAACTCGTGCCATGTCACCACGATTGTTGAAAAGAAATTCAAAGGATCTCTCTTTTGCATTGAAGCAACAACGTACAATAATACATGAGAGTCCAGATAGAAAACCATGGGATGTGATACATGGGAGAAATATTGAATCCATGGGTAACTCAAAGATGTTGTCAATTTTTGCTACTTCTTCACGAAACAACACCACTTCACAAAACAATACAATAGAATATATTAAATTTTAATACTTATACAAAATTGAACTTCATCATTTTTATTAATAGAAGTAATCTTCTTGAAAAACCACCAAATGTCCAATTTCGATTTTGATCAATGTGCTCAAAAAAGAAAATATAAAGCAGCCAAGGAAATTAAAAAGACATTAAAATTGATATTAGTGATGTTAACGAATATATTAAAGCAATAAAGGAAATAAAAAATGATAGCAAATGGAATTTGAAGTAAATTGTATCGCTACCTTTTGTATATGCAATGCTCATCATTTACACTACACACGTTACCCTTATAAATTCATTCTACCTATGAGTCCTTTCCTATGTATCTTTTAGTTTTTTGATCTTGATATGTAACATTTCTAAGAAACTCACCTTTCTCCAAATTGAATGGATTCTGGAATCCAAATTCCACTTCAGGGGTTAGAAAGTCCACTTCACGGGTTGGCAAATCCAATTCAGGGGTTGGCACTCCAATCCGTTCCAAATCCACTTCAAGGGTTGGAAAATCAAATTCAAGGGTTGGCATTCCAATCCATTCCCAATCCATTGGTAGTCTTGGACCATTAGAAGGCTTTGAGATAGAGGAAAAAGGATACTGTAACCAAAAACAATCTTTTTAGAAGAAAACACTACTTATATAAACAACACAAATTAAAAGATTTCAAAACATTGAAATCTAGTCTTCAAACTTATAATATGTTACATCAATCTTTTCACAATATTTAATCAAATTGCACATTACCTAGTCCATTAGTGAAAATACACATATAGATCTCTAAACTCTTAAAGACATCAACTCAACCTAACATCACCTAAAGCAACTCACAAATCATTAATTAGGAGAATTTGAGATTAGAAGACCATCTCATGATATTCCATCAAAAGAACCAATTTAACCAATGGCTATTAGCATCATCCACAAGTGTAAGAAGTTCTAACACACCTCTGATTGATGAGATCCTCCTTCGCAATCTCCTATTGTCGAATTGTTTGAATCAAACTTAAAAGGACTAAGAGAAGGCTCAGGTGCATTCATGTCAGTTTCTTCGTCAGACCAATTCCTTCCTCTGAAACGTCTTTTTCCTTTAAGTTGTTGGTCGCCATGCATTATCGCAGTAGTCACCGCACTCCGAGTTACATCACCTTTTTCTTGAGCTTCATAATCAGATTCAATGTTAGCACACACAAGAATCAGGCGACCAATACATGTTGCAGTTTTTGTCAACCTTGTTACCTAGTACCTATGTTCCTTCACAAACAAGTATGCAATGCAAAATGCGTTTGCTTCTAAAGCATTGTCAAAAATGAGACTTTTGATTCAAGTCTACCTTCTATTTGATACAATTCTTCGCATCAGCCCGTCAGATGTATCTCACATTTCAACTCTAAACCAAAAACTTTTGCAAGAGATCTAACATTGTGTGAGACAGAAATCTTACGACTTTCAATTTCAAAATGTTGAAACTCTTTGAGAAGATGATTCTCATCTTCTGACTCCATCTTGAGGTCCCCCTACTTCTAATGAAAGGACATGATCTCCACCACTGTCTCCTTGCAAGTGCCGTAGAATTCTTCAAGAGCTCAATACCGTCGGTGTTTGAATATCAAGGTATTGTACATTGGACCACAATATGGCTCAATTTCACAAATCATAACAAGCCAAAAAGAAAATCTAGAAAACCAAGTCACAAGAATGACCTATGCGTAAAATATATATCACCCAATGTTTCAGTAAGCTTCGCCTTTATTTATTTATTATTAGTATTTGTTCACTCTTAATATGAAGCTATTAGATGTAAAACATTTGAAAGTATCTGAACTAGTATCCTTATTAACCCTTAAACTTCAGTCAAGAACCATATATACAAGCACAAGCACATATTATATTCTATAGAATACAAAAAATGTATTGAAGTTTAGCAAGACTTTAACCTTTAGATTAAAGATTCTTCAACTAACATCTTTTATTCGGAGGTCATTTCAATAACTGAACCTTATCACATTCAAATACAACATTATACGTGTAGAATATTGTGGCCACCAGGGGCTCATTTTGATGTTTAAATGGTTAACAATTAGTGGTTAACGTTTAATGGTTAACGTTAAGGACGAGCTTGATGGTCTCTAAACATATTGTATTGGAGACCTCTCTTGCCTGCACCCAACAGTTCAGAGGGTGACCCGGCGGAGGTTATGCAATATGTGACTCAAAATGGAATTTGACTTATTTGTCAGTCCAAATCAATAAGGAGATTTGTTCACTAGTAGTAGAGTCCCGGAGGCATGATTGTGCGCTGCAAGGCGCACTAAAGAACCGAAGGTCCTATGTAAGGAGAGGAATCACTCTCTAAAACTTCAGCACCTGCAGGGGAGGTCCCCAATATTGTCCACTCCACAAAACTAGTTTTACCTACCATTGAAAGAGGAGAAGAGGTCATGTTGTTCCACTCACAAGGAGATCAGGAGGGCCGAACCCCAAAGGTATCATTTTCCACATGTACATGTACACCCTCCACAACTTTTGTACAAGCATGGGTAATATGTACATGTGGGGAGGAAATATGGGGTTTAGGCCCTCCTAGTCTCCCTTTGATTAATCCTAACCACCTAATTTTCACTTTGAGCTATTTATAGACCTTTAGGGCTATTTAGGTCTAATTTAGGATGAGAAAATAGGTCAAAACACATAGTATCTTCTGCCTCACAAGGCTTTACAAATAACTTCATAGCCCTAGCAACAGAGTGGACTACCTAATGAAAAAGGTGAAATGTTTACTTCTGACGTTGGTCTCCACAACATTATTCGACTTAGACTACTTCAATACCATGAGGCTACATACTGCAAAGGATCCCACATGGAAACCATCTTACCTCTGTTTGAGCTTTCGCAGGTGTGACGATCTGTGCCGCTTAGTGATGATCGTCGAATTTGCTTCCTTCCCCGCGCCTAGAAAGTCCGAATATCTTGACTACAACCTCCTCAAATACAACATGAGCCCTGAGACAGAGACGCCACTGCTGCTGCCATTACTAATCAATACATGCACCGCCTTCGCGACACAGACCTAACACACAATTATCAAAAACTCCAAACTGTATCTTGAGAAGTATTGCCACTCAAGTCCGGAAGTGCGTCAGGAGCAAGAAACAAGAAGCACTAGAAGACCAGATCAAAACGCTGAACAACCTAGATATCTTCGATACAGGCTGTTTCGCCATGATTCATGCTCCACTCTTTGCTAGCTTCTCGCACCTCGTGCGATAGTCTAGTAAAGATGTTAGCAATAAATCTAGTGAGTCAGAGTGCAAGAAACAGAACAAGAAACGGTTCGGTCCATATTCTTGCATATGTGCTAATTGAGATGATGGTTAGCATACAATCGTTAGATTGACATACAATCACGATGTAACACCCTGATAAAAGCCTTTTTCAAAGTTAAACTAGAGACTCAAATTGGAAGGCTGTTTTCTAGGCTCTTGTAACAGACGCGGGCTACCTTCAACTGAACCCCAGATCATGTCCTTTCTCCTAATTCTACGAAGTTCGTTACCGACATTTTTACCATCGTAGCCATTAGCCAAATATTCACATATCATCCACAACCGACCATCCCACATATTCTGCTCGCGTCGGCATGCTAAATTGACAACAATCAAAGTGGAAATCCATCCATAATTGAAATAAATCATCGGCAATTATGAAAAAGTGGAGTTAGATCTTACTCTCAACGCTCGCAATTGCATCAGCAGTTCCATAGTTTCAGCGCCGTCCAAGTCCCATGTTCACCCATCCGACTCTCACCAGATCTTCAGACAAGCTAAGAGGGTTCTAGTTGCCGGTAAGTAGATTCAAAGAAACAAGTCGGTGAAGGAAGAAGGAATTCATTCTCGATGGAGATGCATATGCATCATCCGGCACCCAGAGAAGAAGGTGGCACTGAGCGAAATCGACAGAGCTGCTTGATCCGGCACCGGGGAGAGAAACCAAAAGCAGCGAACAAGCTAAAAACCTCACCAAAACCCTAGTTTATCAACTTAACTTGATGTACACTCCACCATTGATGTTGACCCGCTTGGTGCAGTCCTGGATTCCTGGCTTTTCATAACGTGCAAACACTGTTGCTAACTTGCTACAACTGAATTGCAGTAACTTGCTAAATTACCAGTTGTACCCTACGCTTGGTAAGTTTCGTACATATTTAATCCTGGTCAGTGGGGACTATCTACAGTATACGATCACGTATTTTACTCCTACCCCTTAACCCTTAAACGTCAGACCGTGCCAGGCGACCACAGTATTCTACCCGTGTAATGACGTATTTGAACATGAGAAAGTTCAGATTTTGAAATGACCTCCGAATAAAAGATGTTGGTTGAAGAATTTTCAATCCAAGGATGAAAGTCTTGCTAAATTTAAATACATTTTTTAATTTGTCAAAGTGAAATACGGTCATGTATATATGGTTCCCGGCTGACGTTTAAGAGTTAACATACAAATATGTGCTAAAATTTAGCAAGACATACACCTTTTCACACTAACATCTATCATTTGGAGGTCAATTCAATATCTAAACCTTGTCTCTTCAGGAAAAAGCAGAGATGTCTTGCTAAACGCTCCACGTTTCCTAATGAGGAGAGGAGTGAGGACTCAGCCGGATTCCACATCAGTTGCAGGAGGAGGTAGCTGGCCCGTTTGAGAGCACTTCTGATCGTGGTTTGCTAGGTTGTGGTTGTGGATTTGTGTTGAGATGTGTTGGAGAATGCTCAGGAAAGCCAAATTTGGAAATGAGTGTAGGTTGCTCGCAGCCAGTGTGTAGATCGACTGAGAATACCTGAAGCGAGCACATAGTGAGTAATGGTGGTAGATCACACTAGATTGGAGCAAGTGAAACTGAGGCGTGGGCACGAGTGTTGTGCTCCGATCTGGTACACCTGACTGCGGCAATCGCCTCGCTCCAATTCCGGACAGCAGAAAGACATAGTAAAAACCCAACCTATCAGCTTCTCCTCCTCTCCGATCCAGGATCTTCACACATCAACGATCACAGAGAGCTCCGACTTCGCCTTGCTGCTCTGCAGCACCTGCACACCACCACGCGGCACAACGAGATCATTCAAGGGAGAAGTACAGCAACAAGACCGCCGCGCTCTTCAACACCGATCTCCACACCAGATACCTTCTAACCTTCTCATCTCATATTTCAATAGATCTTTATATGTTGAGTTTCTTGCTATCGACACCGTATCACACCAAGTTATTGCACTCACATAGAAGTTCGTTTTTCACTGATCCACACTAAACTAGCTTACAAAACTAAAATCCTCATAGACATCGCCAGATTCGAAATAACATCAACTCTTAGATCTAGTAACAGAAACACAAAACAAACTCACCAGTTGCAAAGGCACTGTTCCTCTGACTGCAGTATACACATCCGTTCAAGTTCAAGGGAGAAGATCAACCTGCTACATCGCGAACAATAGACCACACAAATTGGAAAAAGCTGCCAAGACGACAATAAACCCGCACACATCTCCAAACACTCACAAGCTATCACTTACCCAAACTCTATTGTGATTCCGTACCTTTCTGCATGTTTGTCTAGTCTTTTTTGCGAGCTCTCGGGCACTCTTACACATTCGATTGTCTTCCTCAAACCATCTAACCTACTCACATACAAAATACATAAACTAACCTGTCTATCTGAAGCAGAACATTAGAGTTACAACGCAACAAGAGTAGCTTGGACTAGGAAGCTACAAATCTACGAAAGTGCTGCAGCCTCGAAGAAGAAAAATCGACTGAACACCGAACTACAAGAGGACTCGAGCACCAAACAACGAAACGAGAAGACTTCACCAAGGACAACCAGCAAACACCAACCACACGACGCATGCACAACAAATCTAGATACACATTCTCCTAACCCTAAACTTTGCATTTGTTGCAACACATTTGTTTTCAAAAATCTTCAAGCTTATAGTTTTTAGATTACATATTACAGAGAGTCACACAAGTCCGGATTAAACCCGAGTACCCGGTCATGCGACACACTACAGTTTAGACAATTCAATATCTCTATCAAAAATACTAACAACGTACAAAAGAATTGCAGACACTTTTCCAACTACAGTGGAAACACAAAAGTAGCGGTAATACAACTGCAAAGTTACAGCTACGCATCAAGAATACACAAACGCAACGCCACAACATCGAATGGAAGAGACACCTCATGTGTAAGTTCGCCCAACATACCTCGGAACCGAGAATCAGCCAGAAAGGACGCGGAGCTGTTTGGTTCAGAGCCCAACCCCGACATGGATCTACTTCTCCGGCAGGACCATTCACCCAGAAGGAGTGCGCATCGCTACATAGGCAACAACTCCCTCAACTAGAAGAAAGTGCAGCCTCCAAACTGGAAGTACACGTCAACTGCCAGTATACTCACCAACAAACGAAGTAAGGAGCAAGCAAGGAGCGGAAATGACACTACCAGGATAGTCACCATCAAACGAAGAAAGGAGCGAACAAGGCAAGGAAGCGACACAGTGTCCGTAGAGGTCGCGACCGTCAACTCTAAGGAGTTAAATATGAGAAGAAAGCCACAAGCTCAAGATCGAAGCAGGCCGACACCCTCACAGTCCTAGTCGTCAGATCCGTCTCATCCAAGCTTCGACACTAGAAACAAAGAAAAACCGCGAAAGTAGAGGAGGGCAAACATCACGCAAAGGCCAGAAAAAGGAAAGAGGACAACGATCCAGAAATAGATATCAAGTTCAACAAGACAGCCACAACAACAAGCACTCCAGTATCCCCCTCCAAGACAGGCACATCGCGGGCAAGATAAGTCTCTTTTTTCCTCTTATTTCATCCTATCTAATAGACAATGGAATGGATTGGGTGACATTAGGGAGGAGCAAGGTGTGGGGAGACGCATAACGCATCAATAATAAAAGGATAAAAAGACAACTCGAGACTACGTCGCATGTGACAGAGCAACCAAGAAAGAGACAACCAAACAAAAAACAACATGCAAGGAGAGGTGCAGAGAGTAGCCGCTGAAGAACTAGAAGCAAAAGATTTTGCAACCCTCCTCTTTCCACGACACAAACCTCTACCTTCAACCTTGACTCTCTGCCTTCATCAAACTCACAAGTAAGTCACTCTAACCCACTTCTTTCTAGCAGTTCAACCAACATGGCGGGGAGTGTTAGAAGGAACCTCGAGCTTGAAGACAACATGGATATAGAAGCCCCAATGGAGAGCCTCATTGAGACTAACAAGGAGATCACTGCACGACCCGCACAAGCCCTCGTGACAGTGAACACAAATGAAGCAGGGAGTCTTCACAAGAGAAAGAAAAGCTCCACGAGAAAAGAAGGTATGTCATCCATTCTAGAACCGGTCTTAACTAAATTTCAATTTTGGCTTGGGTTTCAAACTATGGAGGACATGGCCAAAGAGGAGGGAATTGTGCCAATCCAAAGCAATGAGGCTATACCCGACATGATCACACGTGGAATCAAGGAAATAGAGGCCAGAGAAATCACCTAAGCAACGCCAGCATTCTCAAGGATTCCTCAAATCCTATATCCATGTGCAAGAGAAGGAATTGTTGGACAACATTACAACTTAACTCAAATCCCATTTGATATCCCGGTATGTGACAAAACCGGACTTGCTCTTGATTTTCACGTTTCCGACCATTTTGAGATTTCTAACCTTGTGCTCATGCACGATGATGTTAAAGCCTTGGTGGTTGAGAGGTTAAAACTCATGGAGATTGAAGTAGGCAAAGAGGTAATTGATCCTATCTCTATCCTTTGCATGAGTGTAAAAAATGCGGGGAAACGAGGGGTTTGGGCATGTCAATAAAATTACACCTTCACAAGCCCGAAATTGATGGCATTGGGCTTCTCAAAGGTCTTAGACCTTTAATCCTTAAGCTAGACAAACAATATGTCCTTGGCAAGGTATGCAAGACCTACAATACCATTGCTAAAAACTCTAACTTTTCCACTAAAATCAAAATTGAAACTCTTAAAGGAATTTCAGCTAATGTTCTTTCTGTGGATAATAATCCTCCAAAATAGTTTTAACCGTGGGCTTGAGTTTGAGATAACAAGTTTGCAGAAGGGAAAGGAGGACTCTCATGCCTTTGTTATAGCACCAACCCCTCAACAAGCGGCGAAGATCAAACTACATCAAGTAGCAACCCACCACGAGATTTTGCAACCAGCAGGTAATGTTGGTACTTCATCAAGTGGCAACAACTGTGAGAGTAAGGCCAAAAAGGATGCTATATCTCTAACCCTATCTCAATTGCATATTCATATGAGCATGGAGGACACTTGTGCGGAGATTCATAAGGTTATGGAGGTGGAAAATGTTGTCCACATTTATTTCTACCGCCATGATGGACATAGGCACAATGGAAGTGTCAATGTCCAATGTCTTAACCCCATAGTTGATAGGAGGTTTGTGGGCAAGGTTATCAAGATTGGGGGGCACTATGTGGACTTTGCACCACACCGTAAAAGCCTTGATGGAGTAGAGGCACCTTCTAAGGAGAAAATTGAAGAATTTGGCTTCTCAGACGTCAAAAAGCCATTGTCAATTCCGTGGAGGCCTACAAGATGGATGGACCAACAAACAACATCACGAAGAAGGACATCATTACAATTGTGGAGACAAAGATGGAAGAAAGCAACAAAAAAATACGGATGGAGGCACAAGAGTACACGGACAAGAAGTATGAAGAGTTGTAAGATCAAATATATGAAGTCCAAGAATCCATGAGAATCGCTCTTGCAAACTTGCAAGCCATCACCAAAAGAACGCCCTCCCGAAGAATTGAAGATGGGAAGTCAAAAATGTGAAGATTGAAGACTGCAAAGTAAAAGGTATTATATACATATCAACTTATTTTTTCTACAAGTTCTACATACTTGGTACTTACTATACCAATAGACATTACATAGTAGAGTGCAAGGGAATACCTATTGTACTACATATGCTAGTTTCTACCACAACATTCGTATTATACATAGAACAATATAGAGTAGAATACATGGCAGCATACATAGAAAAATACCCCATTTTATATTCTATTAAAATAAAATAAATACATATACTATATTGAATACATACTGTCCAATACAAGTAAATACACTTATATATAGTGATATAAATACCAATATAGATACTCGTATGAATAGAGATTCAAAAATTGACACAAATATTGGTACAAACTCTAGTATATACACCTACATATATACTAGAAAAAATACCGACATAAATTTTGACAAAACTACTGAAACAAATATTAACAAAAATATAGGTACAAATATTGGCATAAATACTATTACCAATACACATAATAACACACCTACTCATACTAGCATTGATACAAGATTATATAACACTCCCACAAACACCATTACAAATACTAGCTCAAACACTACAATCAACACACATACACACAAATGCAAAGTGCAAAATGAAGAATATAACTCTCTCCACAGACTTGATAAAACAAAAGACACAAACAAAATTACATACAATAAGTCAACCCCCAGTATATATCTATTAAACCTTATTTCAATACATTTACAAATGCATGTTCCACTTAAAATTATAAACACAAAACCACTCCCGTTTCAAAAAACAGAAATTAAGAAATCACCAATAGAAAATATTAATGAAACATCCCTTTTATTATTATGTGGTGACATCGAACAAAATCCGGAACCTATGCCAAATATACTACACAATCGTCCTTCAATACACAAGAAAAGAGAACAAATGTACTTTATTCCATGTACTATTAAATTTCAACCCGAATACCAATATCTTGCAAAGTTATACGCACCCCTTGTAAAAACCTCCCACACGCTTTATAATGAATACAACAACACATATCCACATTTATATCGCTATATCCAAACAATACAACATTTCCCCCCAACACACATAATATATGCCATCATAGTTACAATTAGCCCATCTTTAGAATCATGCAATTACATAATCTCTTCAAATAACCAACAAGACTCAGACATTATTTGGACAACTAACTTACTACAAACACTCGCGGCTCTCAAGAATCCCCCCGAGTGACATATTGCCAGTGAGCACAAATATACTCAATTTCAGAAAAATAACCAAAACATAATAAATCCACCGAACGTAATCCAAGACAAACTATACGACAACATACACAAACACAACACAGAAGTAACCCCCCACACACTAGAAAACGAATTCCCTTTCCTCTCTCATGAACTAATTAATGAATCACTAAGATGCCTCAAACCCATTCCGGACTACACTCATCCACCAGTCAACAATTACACTCCTCCAACACCACAACCCCCAACAAATAACCAACATAATACAATTTTCATCACCTGGAATGCAGCATCACTAAACACTACACTTCCCAGCATCCAAAATATGACTACAGAACTTCAATCTACCCCAACATTCATCTTCATACAGGAAACCAAAATAACAGCCACAAAATCAACAAAATATATTGAAAGACTATTTCCTGACTAGAAGTTAATTTTCAACAATATGCAAGGACTTATCAGATGTGTGCAACAAAGAAGACCCTACACACATGCAAGAGGAGGACTATTAACACTCATCAACAAAGCATATGTTTTTCCTGGAAATATAAGTAAAATCCCCACCCCTGCTAACATATCACCTTACCTACAAATAATAAAAGTCACAAACTATCCACTTCAACCATGGCTACTCATACACCTCAACATGCCCTCACATCCGAACGACATTGGACTTATTAACAAAATACAAACAAACATCACAAATCAAATCCAAAATCAACAAAACCACACCCATATTTTATCTGGTGATTTCAACAGAGATATTGCCCTCATCGGTCATACAAATGGAAACCATACCACGCCCCCCCAGGACATAGACTTTGAATAGAAAACATACATTGATACCCTAAAAATGTCATACATTCATACTAACACTGCCTTCTCAAGACAAGGTGGAAACAATTATACAGATACAAGCTTAATAGATGGATTTTATCTAAACACTCAAAACAACAATACTCTTGCATAACAAACACAGATATCAACTTAAAAGCTGATCATTATCCACTTCAATTACACATCCCAGACAATACACTAATCAGTAGAAAACCACAATCAACAAACAACAACACCATTAGAATCCTAAATCCTATCCCACCAGACAACATGGAAAAATTCCACAGCGCCTACTTTGAGAAAAACTCACTAATCATCGAACAACTTACCAACATTCTAGAAAATAACACAAATCTTACAAACACACAATGGTTAGAAGCATATGACACATTGGACACACTAACACAAGAGATATCAACTACACTTGAACAAACTTGCAAAACATAAGCACTACCTCAACTTACCCCCACAACCGCACAACAAGGTGGATTCTTGCCTCGTAAACTAGCAAAAATATGGAAACAACATCTATCAACATATCACCTAATCCGTAAAACCATCCGCATAGTAAAATCAAACATAAACTAGCCCAACCATACTATACTTTAGAGCTTGCAAACCCACAGCCATATAGACATACCACAACCACCATCAGAAGATAACCTGGTAGAAACATGGATTGCAGAAATAGCACAACTAGCACAACAAGCCAACAAACATGCCCGTAAAATTACAACCAAATACAATAACGAATGTATAAAAAAGGCCATATTCAAATATAGACAATTATACAACAAAAGCCCTAAAAAGATAAATAAAAAGGTCTTCAAAGACAACACAACACATGCAATTGATTGCATTATAGACCATCAAGGCAACTTCCTCACAAGCCCATAAGATATTGCTAATGAAATATACAGACAACAGTCACAAATAAACAAACCAACAATACCTACATGCCACTTGTCATAGTACGCGTTGGCAAGTATTCACATCTTAACACAAAGATACCCTAAGGTAATCGTTCCCACAGAGAATCATCGAGAACTACATTGACTAACAACAAGCCTAGATATGTACAATGTTAAGTATACCACAGTAGATACATCAAAAGAAGGAAAAGAAAGGGTTTAATTACAAAGCTTGAGCGTGAACTACATCATCCACCCCGCTCTCTATACAAGTGCCTTCCCCGGGTAGGCGCCTACCTCGCTCGGAAGGTAGGGACCTTCGGGTTAGGGTTGTCATACTGGACGGACGTCCGGTTCGCCCGTCCGGTAGAGCTCTCGCTCATCCGATATAGTCAACATAGGGTTGACTTACCCGCAAGGAAAAAATAGGCGACGTGGCAGCCATGTTGGCACCACATCGCTGCGACGCAGGACATGAAGATGTTTAAGGAGGGGTAGGGACTAAAGGGAAGAGGGAGGTAGTGCGAAGACGTCCCCGTCCTACCCACGAAGGGGCGGGGACGTCCCCGCCCCTTCATGGATTAGATTATAGTGTTTAAAGTTGTCGTATATTGGTAGTAAAAATTGTGGAATTTGGAGGGTGTACTACTTTAACTATCAATAGAGTCTTGCAAGAATTTATTTACTTTGAATTAGAGCGGTTCGCATGTGCACTAGGTTGATAGCTGCGCATTGACATATTATATGTGAAGAAAATATTTATACCCAATTATTGGTGCTCGAACTACTACAAATCCCAGACTGAAAATTTAAAAATTGGACGTATACAAAATTGATTAAATGAAACGTATGGCAATTGCCAAGTACACATACTCTTCTACAAAGATGCCGTATTGTCTACTTAACCACCACATGCGAAACTAATGCAACTAATTAACAAAAAACTATTGTGGGTAACAACATAGAGGCATAGTTCAGTCGTGGGGGGTTTCATTAATGTGTCTATAACATCTGGCACAAAAGACCGTTCACTCACATCTTTTTTTAGGCCTTCCAATTGTAGCTTTAGGTGTACATATTGCTCCGTGTTTGGCGGTGAAATACAAAGTGTCCCATTCTTCTTTCCAAATGCGAGAACAAATCCAACCCACCTCAAATGCATGTGCTGCCTTGGAGTAGAGGTGTGACCGTTGCATGACTTCAAGCAAGTTGGTGGAGTCCCGCGGGCCAAAAACATAGAACAATTCTGGTGCAACAAACCGTCGCCGATCTCTCTCATCTTGAAGCTGCTCCTTGAATTCATAACCATACCTTGATGGCTCATTCTCCACAACCCGACTAGAAAGCCCCCATCGCAAATTCCTACGTACACCGTATCATGTTTCCACTCATCAAAGTGGAGCAAAACATTTGATGGAGAGATGTCATTGTATACATAATTCGCGTTGTGGCATTTTCCCACAATGACAAGCAACGATACCGCGAGGTTCAATCGATTTTTGCGGTAAGTTTTTACCCAACAAAGCTCTTCGATCGACAACCCGGTATTTCGATGCATCTCAATCTATTCAAACGGCAATGATTCGTCCACATTCGAGTCATACTTGGACCAAAAAGAAGCCAGAGATCTCCCATTCCACCAGAGCGACTACCCTTCCATAGTTTTTGGGTGGATGTACGCAAGTCTAATGATCCCTAGATGCACCACCGGACACCTTCCAACCTCGTTGATGATGTCTCGGTGCTTCTCCCTCTTGTTGATATTCGTCAGAGTCTTTCCGGCCATGTAAATCCAACTTGGAATGTTTTCCAGTTTTGTTATCATCACCTTCCGTACAGCCCCATAGCCACCCACCGCTATCTATCCTGGCATTGGAATCACTTTAGCGCAACCTTTTAGCCACTTGAATGTTCCACCGACGCACTGAGCCAAAATTTGGTCTTCAGTAGTCGCTTTCCAAAGAGCCAGTTTCTTCGTACGGGAAGAAGAGTATTGTTGAACAAAGCACTGGATCATCTTCATCTTCGCTACAAGTGCGTTGTCCTCAATGTTCCACTTGCTTCCATCCTCCTTCTTCCCCGTGACGTAACACCAATTCGCAACAACATTGGGTGTTAGTGCGGTCACTTGTGTGTCCAACCACTCCAAATGCAACCAATAATCTGAGAAATCATTAAATTTCTCAGATTTCTCAAGGTTTGACATTACTTCGTGTTGCATGTCAACGGTCAACTTATGTATCCCTATTTGTTGTGCGCCAAATAGCTCATCATCAATGCTTGTCTCGTTTAGCGGTTGTAAAACTCGACGGCAATCCCTCTACATTCAACCATGTATTCATGCGGGGGCATGTCCGGATTTGGTGACTTCTTCCACCTCTTCCCGCTCGATGACGATGGATTTAATGATCCCGATGTCAACTCCGTGTTGGTGGACGGAAGCACCGTCTCACCAACATCATCCAAATCCATAAATTGGGGGCGCTTCTCCATCGACCTACTTCCTTCTCCCGCCATACGTGATAGTCAACTCCCTACCGTGGTCGAAATTCCAGAATGATGGTTTAAAAAAAACCGCAAAGAGTCTGGGTGCAATAAATAGGCCAAGCCCGACCACCTACCGAACTCACTTTCAGGCCGCAAAGCGAACTGACACATGAGGCCTAGGGAGTGGACTTGGGAGAAAATAAGGACAAAAGTCCCCTATTTATGTGGTTTAGGGTTTTAGCGAAGACATCCCGGCCCTTGCCCGCGTAGGGCGGGGACGTCTCCGCGGGAGGGGCGGAGACGTCCCCGCCCCAGCCCGGGGACCCTAGACCAGTGCTTTGTCTATCGGCTATATAATATCGTGCACGCCCCTAATTGTCCCCACCTCACATACTCCCTCTTCATCCACCTCTTAATTGAGTTGGTTGTGGGTGTTGTGTGAGGACTTCATCCATTGACATTACATACGTTATTCAGATTTTTTCCACCCGTGGCCACGCCGGTAAAAATGAGTAAAGAAGAACAAGATAAGAGTCGACTACGATTGGGAAACAAACAGCGAAAGAGGTTGCATGTGCTTCGAAATCCAGTAAAATTGGCTTTTAAAGGTTGGGAAGAAGTTCCGGAGCCATGGAGTTTCGAGGATTGCGCAAACTTCATCGAGTGGTGCCATATCGACAAAGCTTTCCCATAGGAGGGACACAATTATCACCGACGCTTTTGCAAGGCAAATTTATGGAAGTGCACCGACGAGGCGTTCAAAAATTGGTGCATTGAAGTATACCAGGTGTTGTACGACATCCCTTATATCAAACGCAATGAAGTAAATCTCTTCCTTGCGCGAGGTGTCCACGCGGAGATAAAGTTGGGCAAGAAGGTGGATTGGTCCACCTTGAAAGCCATGGGAGATAGCATAAAAGTTCCTTCTCCAGCAAATGGATTGATTCCTATGGAGATACGGAGGTATCCAGAATGCGGACAGGGCAAATTGATGGCGAAGACTGAATCGGTTGACACGTACGAGATCGATCCCTCAAACACGGATACAGACTCTGACGGATCCCACGTTCCAATCACAACGAGCCGAAAGATACAAGCGCCCACCAAACGAAGGAGGGCGGAACAGACGGTAAACGTAGTCCTTAACGATACCATTAATGAAGTTGTAGCTCAGGTGCAATCCCCCGCGGTTGTTGATCGAATGCTTGAAGCCTCTACTGGTGCTATTTTTGCGAGCACTATCCAAACCTTGCTGAACCAATTGGAAGGGAAGAGGACAAAACTATTGTCATTGCACGATGAGGTTCGCAAGTTAAGAGTTGAACTCAATGACAAAAACATTGTTATTGACCAGCAACGACGTGATATGGAGGAGCTCCGACTTGCCCTACAAGCTAGTACAATTACTACAGAAGATCGGAATCCACGACGGGAGGAGGAAAGGCTTGTACACGTGTCAATCCAAGACGATTCATTGTCGTTTGACGAGGCCCCTACCAACGCAGACAAAGCTATGGTCAACAAAGAAGAGGGTGCGGAGGGTGACGGCGGCAAAGAGCTCGCTATTTAGCGCTTGAAGAAAATTCAAGACTACAAAGTCACGTGGATGTGTTGGTAGAACATTACTATCAATGGGAGTTGGTCTGCGTCTTCACGGTCGATCGGTCTTAACAATTGGTGGCGGAATTCCAGAAAATCGACAACAACTATACCGAAAACAACCAAGAGAAGGTGTTTGGTTTGACGTCGTGGGCCCTCGTAGATGACTTTTTTAAGATGGATGAAATGGCAATGGTGAAAACCACCGGTGGACAAACAACCATCGATTGGTCCCGTTACAATTGAGATTTCAAAAAAGAAGTTTCATCCACCCTCAACCATCGGGGCAACCCCATGTTATTGTAGCCACAACCTTCGAGCTTTGTATCCGACGATACAACTTGCTCAATTTGTCTAAATCCATTTGGTCCAGAAGGTGGGATGCATCTAGGCACTTGTGAGCACTTGTACCATCCATTTTGCTTGATTAGCTTGATGGTTGTACGCCGGCGGTGCTCATTGTGCAAGGCCCCTTTTCACAAGCAATTGTACAAACTTTTTGGATTAGTTCCATACATGCCCCCGCATTAGGAGTTCAATGTGACGAACGCCCCTAATCAATTACAGATGTGGGGGAAGGATTTGGTGTGGAGCTAGAAACTGAAGATGCACTCGTTGGATAAGATGCACCTCTCAAACGAGTGGGGTTGAGAAAGGGACCCGGAGCAGATTGTCCCGGTGTGCAACAATTTGATCCCGTTAAAGGACAAATACGGTCAAGGAAAACGAAATTTCTTTTATCAATGTTTTAATGGCCATTGGGACGAGAACGGGGAGCAATTTCGATTCGGACCTCATCCACGGCAATGGTTGTGGGCCGTTGACGGAGGTCGCATCACAGATGACAACGGGGATCGCATTTCTCACGATGTTGACCAACCGGACCCGCAAGAACTAAGGCAATTATCGAAATCAGAGTGGAAAGAAATTTTCCAATATGACGGAATCGACTTCTTCTTTGATGTGCACAGTCCAGGGACACGACAAGCGCTCGACCACCTCATGCAATCCCAAATCCTAAGGGCCGTGTTGGTTGAAGAAGGACCAGCGATCGGCGTCTCATAGACTTGTATTGGGCTCGGATGAAGACCTCTCAATGCATGTAGGGGCACACGACAACAACACAGGGGCGAGTGATACTATTAATAGCCCGATGAATATTGACTAGGTGTATTATTTGTTTTTGCGGTACCAAAAGACATTTTTCTTACAATGCTGTATCTTTTAGCATTTACTGTATTTTCCCATTTTTGTACTACAATATGCATAGTAAAAAAATATGAATAGTAGTGTCTACTTTACTTGATAATAGTTGTGTGATTATGTATGTACTTAAGCCTCATAAGGATTTCTGCGTTTATATAACAAAAATGGTATGGACCAATTTTTAAACCTCCAAACATTTTTAATCCCTAAAGGACTAAGGCATTTTTGCCCCAGAAACACTTCAAAACTGCTCGGCTCTAGTATAATGCCTAAGAAGGGAGACAAAACCTTTTTATTTCTACATCTAACTGTAGGATCACAATAAATACTTCTTTGTTAATGTCCCCACAAAATTTCATAAATTTCAACCGCACGAATTGAAAGATTATAGTGTTTGAAGTCAAGCAAATGGTTCATTTTCTTCCCTGCGTTTGGTGGATCAAGAAACTTTGACTTTACTTCGTATCAAATTTATGCACTACATAAGGTCTAAATCCATTACTATTGTGTTTAGGATGATGTTAGTTCCTTATACACCAATTGTTAGAGGATGCAAAAGGGTGTAGCTTATTCAAGTCAACTATGCTAGTAGTGGAAGCTAAAAAATGGGCAATTATGCAACATTTAAGTAAATGTGGACTTTAAGATGAATTCTGGACTTAGGATCAATTCTTGATATAAGAAGCAAGATCATGAGATCATACGGTCTTACCATTGGCATCAGAAATAATTTCAATAAATATAGGATTGAGCCTACAAATTAGGGGTAACTGCAACATTCACTTAGAGATGAAGTTTAAAAAGGCATCAAACAATGTAGTGGGATCTGGCGATCAAAGATACATAGCTTACATAGTGGGATCCTACAATCTAACAACACATGTAGGGCAATCAATGTAGTACACGTCAAACAAAGAAGCATTCAATTAGGCGTGGAGAATGGGGGTATGAACCACTGACAACTTTACTCATAGAGTATACTGAACAAAAGTAAGCCTTGTCACAGAAAGGATATAATTGTGGCCTTGAACACTTGTTTCGTCCATAACAAAAAAGAAGTCTTGACCTTATGTCTTCTGGGAGGAGGACTTCAAGGACCTTCTTCACGCGCGCGGGGTCGGTTACCATCATCATTATAGCTTTCTTCTAACCTTACTAGCTTTGTTCACCATAGGTGAGTTGGGAATGTATTCTGCCATCGCCTTATGGTCGGACTTGAGTGCCCCTATCTTTTGCCTTATGGCTCCAAATTCAATGTTTTGGCTTAAAAGGTATCAACACGTTCTTGTTAACTTGATTAGACCACTTAGAACCAAGTCAAGACCAAGATACGACCCCCACAGCAGCCTACAGCAGACAGACCCCCTTCAAAATTCCAGAACTTTGTTCAACCGTAACTCCTTGTTAGTAACTCCAAATTCAACGTTTTCTTCTTCTAACCTTACTAGCTTACCGTGTTGCGTGTGTCTTATGCCATCATCATTATAATAGAACCCATCCTTAAATGACACCTCTCGGTCTGAGGAGAAGGCCCCCTGAAATGTTGTGACGTCCTCCGATATGTCAGATCTTGGAACGAAAGACAATATTGGTCACGTATCACTTCTAGTACCTGCAACCCTCCCATGTGTCTTTAATTCAATCTGTGCTTGGAAAGACCCGGAAGGTTGCCAAACCCTCATCTGCACCCTGAAAAATTCAAGCGAGTCAGATGCTTCTAGCTCTGCCTCAAGCCTTTGATAAGCAAATGTATTTGCCTCTCTTCCCATTGCCACCAAGCTATCATCTGCTACACCAATATCTTCCATCCTCTCTACAGGTGTCCCTAACATCTCCCTTAAAGTGTCTCCTACCGCTAGTTGTGTTGATGGAATCTTCTCCCTTGCAGAAGATTTATCCACTTCTTCTTCTTCAGTGCTTGAGTCCTCATTGGTCAAGCTATTGTCAAACGAATAATATTCTGATCCAAATGATTGTGGCAATCTCTCTTTCACAGTTCCTTCCTAGCCGTTGTCGTTCTCTTGCCCTCTCCACCAATCGCCTCTTTGGTCTCATGTACGATGTTAGGAGCCATCTTTGTTCCACCTGTCATCTCACTAATCAACATTTGTCCTTGGAAATTGTTGCACAACACATTGTCTAGAAATCTAGTCCTCTTCGTGCAATCGTCAATGACAATGATCTCAAATCCCTGAAAGTCCCCTTGAAGGATTGTACAAATGGCCGTGGATATACCACATGCCACTAAACCCATTAAACACATTCTTTGTTGTCCACCATCAACCAACAAATAATATTCATCACCGCTTTTCCTCTTTGAAATTGATCAACCGCAAAGGCAATGGTACGACATTGCGGAACCTTGTCGTCTACACCATTGAAGTAATACTCTTGGCGAGGTTTAGGCCCGTTTGTCTCCAACCGGTTAGCTGTACAAAATTCTATCAGCTATAGATAATATGAATCTGGAATTCAACTGAGCGGCCTCAACCAATTTTGAATCATCACCTTTCGTTTTGGTCGCACATCCACATTGGAATCCAACTCCTTCTGTGCATATTGCTTCCACTCTGTCTCTTCTTTCTTGCTCTAAAAAATAAGTCCATCTTCGTAGTTGTTGCAGACGCAAATAATAGCATCAAAACAATCATCGCTCAAATTCCAGGCATGACAAGTCAGGTCCTGCTTGTTCTTCGTGAGCTTCTTAATTGTAATTTCATTACCGTCAGCCATCTTGTGCAACTTATGCACTGCACTTGCGGCACTCACCAAAGCAATGCCTCTATGTATAACATATGCACAGACCAAGCTATCGGGCCTCCCATATAGAACCCAAAATTGGCGGAGCTTCCTCAAATCCTCTTCCACGGTGGAATAAGATGTTCTCTCCCACTCCGCTACGTTAATCTGTACCGACTTATCAATGTATGTACCACGAAGGTTCCCTCCCGTTGTTTAGAAAACTCGAGATACTCGGTTGTCGGGATCATATTGTTCCTATATTGATCCTATGCAAATTTACAAGCTACCACTATATGTTGCCCATCCACTGGCTCCCAAATAATATGGTCTTCAAGCCAAGGCAATTGAGATCCTACACCACCATTTACAGAAGCACTCCCGTCAGGAACACGCGCTCAAACTCTCGTATTGCTCCTTCATTCGAAAACGGCACCTCTTTCTAGGAATCCGTACCGTTGTCGCAAGTAGTATGCAAAATGTCACTAATCGGTCAAAGTACTAATCTGCTCACCTGTGGGAGTCTAAAACTCCCACTTGGTCGCCTCTACCAAGTAAATTAGTTAAAATAGGGTTTTTAGTATTAGTTAACTAGAAAAATAGTTAGTATTGTGTGAAATTAGATTAGATAGCGAATAGAGAAAATAGGGAAATGCTTAAGTAGTTAATTAGGTTTATAGTGGTAATAAAACCAGGTCTTAAAATCACTAATTTAAGTCCCGGGAAACAATTTCAAAAGAGTCCCGGGACGTAAGTCTAAAATCACCACTTAAATCTAAATTAACTAGTTGAGTTTAGAAGGTAGTTAGAAGTAGTTGAGTTCTTCTAGATGCTAATTCTTGTTTGAATTAGTAGTAGTGGTAGAGAAAAGAAAAGAAAAGACAAGAAAGAAAAAGATAAAAGAAAAAGAAAAAGAAAATAAAATAAAAAAATTCCAAAAATAAAATAAAAAATAAAATAAAATTTAAAAAATAAAAAAAATACATACCCGGGTATCAACCCGGGTATGAACTAGCCCGGGTACCAGCCCAGGTATGAACTAGCCTGGGTACCAACCCGGGTATGTGCTGATATCCGGGTACCCGGGTATCACCCGGGCAGCAGCCCGGGTATCTCCAGCCACCTTGGCCGACCTTCTCTCTCCCCAAAATTTTCCTTCTCTCCAAAAACTGTTTTCCCTTCCAGGAACTCTCCTCTCTCTCCCTCTTTCTCTAAAATCTTGTCTTCCCCCCCTCAAATTTTCTCCTCTATCTCCGTATCTAGTTCTCTCTCTCTCACAGGTTCTTCCTCTCTCTCTATTTAGTCTTTGTTTGGAGTTGGGGTTTGAAGAAGTAGTTGAAGAAGTGCAAAGAAGGAGATGCAAATAGGGTTTCAAGAAGAGGAGGTTTCAAGAAGAGGTAGCGCAAGAGATTTGGTGGAAGAGGTGCGCGAGCTAGGGTTTGGTGGAAGAGGTGCACGAGCTAGGGTTTGGTGGAAGAGGTGCGCGAGCTAGGGTTTGGTGGAAGAGGTGCGCGAGCTAGGGTTTGGTGGAAGAGGTGCGCGAGCTAGGGTTTGGTGGAAGAGGTGCGCGAGCTAGGCTTTGGTGGAAGAGGTGTGCGAGCTAGGGTTTGGTGGAAGAGGTGCGCGAGCTAGGGTTTGGTGGAAGAGGTGCGCGAGCTAGGCTTTGGTGGAAGAGGTGCGCGAGCTAGGCTTTGGTGGAAGAGGTGCGCGAGCTAGGGTTTGGTGGAAGAGGTGCGCGAGCTAGGCTTTGGTGGAAGAGGTGCGCGAGCTAGGGTTTGGTGGAAGAGGTGCGCGAGCTAAGGTTTGGTGGAAGAGGTGCGCGGGCTAGGATTTGGTGGAGATTTAAGGGTTTGCGGAGGTGGAGGACATTTGTGGCCGAAGCGAGAAGATAAAAGAGACAAAGGAAGGAGGTTGCGGGTGCAACAACAAAGGTGACTCTTACCCATGTTGGGTTTCTTTTGTTTGTGAGAATTTCTTGTTTGTGAGTTTTTTCCTCTCTTGTCTACCGGGGTGACTCCTCGGTAATATCCTCCTTGGTCTAGAGAAAAAGTCCCCCCCGGGGACTTCATCTAGACCTCATTGTGTTGTTTACATGTGTAGTTGTTGTCGATTGTCCTAGCCTTGTGGCAAGTTGTTATCTTGAGTTGTCTCCCTCCTCCTATTATTTTAGGTCTTGCCCACAATTCCTATCTTTTTTCCGGTCTTCCCGGTCAACCGGGAAGAACCTCTTTCTAAGTCCTTGTCTCCAAAGTCCTCTCCTCGTTATCATTATATGTGACCTCGTGTTGTTAGTATGTTGCTAGATGTGTGAGACACCCATATCCACATACTCTAGCAAAGTGTTCCGGAATTGTCTACCGGTTGACCGGTAGACTTATGTTTCCGGGCCGGACCGGAGTTTGTGACAAGTTAATAGGGAGATTGGTGGAAGTACAGGCATTTTGAGGATTTTGTCTACCCGGGACAACATGGCTCTCCGGTGAGTTAGATGGATTCTCCATCCTCTAATGGTGGAGCTTGAAGGTCTATGAGAGAAAAAGAAGCCTCCCGATAACTTCTACCGGGAACGAACCGATAGACCTCCCTTCCTCAACCTCGGAGTCTTTGGTGGAGTCCTATGCGGCTATACTAATCGAGCTTAAAGAGACTCCGCATGTATCTATAGATACACCCAACCTTCTGGTGGACACCGCCACTCCACCGATAGACCTCCCGGTGGATATTCCCAATCTACCGGTAGACCTCCCGGTTGAGACATCCGACCTCCCGGAGGATTCTCTTGACCATGTTGGTACTTCCAGACATGATGACAATCTCTATACGTCTCAACCGGAAGAGTCTTCCGGTTGAGTCTTTGTTATATGTTATGTGTTGATTTACCTCACCGGTTGGTGAGAAGTCATTTTAAGTTGCTAGAATTACACACTAGGGTGAGAGTAGTGACGTCGATGGGGCCCCATTGCGCACCCGGTCACTACTACTTGAGTGGTTTCTCCGGCTGCTTATTTTTGTTAGGAAAAGGTTCACCGGTTCCGGGATCGCCGGACCGGGAGTCTTCCGGTCTACCGGTCTTCCAGTTTACCGGTCTACCGGTAATCCGCCGGTAACTAGGCTACCCTTGATTTTAGGATCTAGATGCCGTTTTGTCTTTTAGTGGAGCTACTTTTGGAGGGTAGCTATTGACTTTAGTGCACCTCCTAGATGTCGTTTCGTCCTTTTGCGGTCTAGTTTTGGAGCGTAGCTATTGACTTTAGTGCACTCTTTAGATGCCATTTCCACCTTTTGGGGATCTAGTTTTGGAGGGTAGCTAGTGGCCTTTGTGTACTTAAGGGCCTTGGGTTCTTGTGTTATGTACTCTTCTCTTTGTTGATCTCCTCGTGTCTTGCCTTCATTGCTTGTGTCTAGAGTCTTTGTTGAGCTTGTGTGAGTAGAGCGGGAGAGGGTTGAGTCCTCCTAGTGTGTCTTTGCTAGGTGTGCAAGATTGTGACTTGTTGTGTGTTAAGTGATTGAGTGTGAGTAGAGACATCCCGAGGGGCTAGGATATCCGGGTTAGATAGGTAGAGTGAGGTCCGGGACTTGTGCTCTAGACTTTTCACCAGTGGGACCGGGAAGAGTTGCTTTACCGGATGGGATCCGGGAAGCCCACGGCTATTTATCATAGCCTCCCTTAAGTGGGAAGTGTTCGGATTGGTGGGGAGTAGGGGGTGACATCCCCCTTCTCTCGGTACACCGGGAGACATCCCGGCTAAGCCTGAGTCCGGAAAATACCAGGATTATTACCCTTGCAGTGGATGAGTTCCGACGATCCCCGTGGAAGGTTGTTTTGCTCATATGATTTGCTTAGTACTAACTTGTTGTGAGTCTTGTATCTTCTTGCTTTGATTCATTGGGTGTGGTTGTAGTTGGAACCCGGGCTTGCGTGCCCGGTTTACCGGAACAAGTTCCCGGTAGATTGTGAAGACCGGTAAACCGGCTGCGACCTTTATAACTCTTTCAAGGTGTAGGGTTAGATTGTGGATATTGTGGCCTCTGGACTGCGAGAACGAAGGGCAGTGACTCTCCGGGCACTGTAAAAACTTACCAGAAATCTACTCTGACGCTCAACAGAGTTTAACTGAAACACATGTGGTTACTTGTTACCGGTTACTAAGGTACCGGGGAAGCCATCCTCCGGGATGTGCCGAGGTATTATGTGTGGATTATTGTTAAGATTTAAAGAGTTTGATGCACGATAAAAATCCCTGGAAACGATCTGGTAAGGTGGGCTTGCTTAAGGTCAATTTCGGTTAATTTTGAGAATAACGAACCACTAGACTATGACATCACCCGATACCTAAACTCTAGATCTCTTAAGCGACTATACACATCTGTAGCCTTCTTCTGTGATAAAACTCGATGGTTCGTTTTCGGATTCTTCACTAAGACAATGCGATCTATATGGGCGTTAACTAAACACAATATCCTCCTAGAACGATCCTTTCAAAATCTCTTCCACTGTAGGCACTCAAACTTTGTACGTATGTGAAGTTGGAACGTTCAATGGCATCTCTCTTTCCTCCTCTGAATCCTCTTGGGGGTCGTATTCTAGATTGCAAAACTCATCTTCCTCATGCGTTACGAGCGTCAAGTTTACAGTACCACCCGGGGTAGATGCAAGGACCCTACAATGGGATATAGACGCTCTGAGCCTCGATCTAGAATTGTGTCACCCGATCCTCAAGCTCTCCCTATCAACCTTGTACCGCTTGCATCCAAACCTAAAGAGCTTCCACTAGAACCAGAAGGTACAACCTTTTGATCCTATCGTGGCCGCTTTGAAGGACGTTCACTTCGTACTCAATGATGAGGTGATGTAGGCATATCAATGGATGCAGTAGAATGTTGGTCCTCACGTCTATGCCTCTCCCCTGCAGGTTGCCAATTCAATTGTGGCCGACGTGCAAGAACACGATAAATTGGTTCTGTCTCTTCTAATTCCGTTGGTAGAGCTTGAGCTCCTGCACTTGTTAGATCCGTCGCCTATAATGCCTCATGTCTAATAAACTCATTCGTAATCCTCTTAGCCTGTAGCGCAATCTTTGATTCTTTGGCAATTAAGCCAAACAGGGCAAAACATTATTATGTCTAGCAGTACGTATCGTAGGATGTATCCTCACCCAAAACGTCTACAGTGATTTGAATAATTTTACTTGCCCTGGATTTAGAATGAGATTTATAGGGAAAGGTGCTAGAAGAAACTTTTTAGAAAGAGAAAACTTCACCAATGTTGTATCAAAATTTGATACCAACGTCAAATATACCATATCATCAAAACGGCCAGAGATTGCTTGGATTTTGTCGTAACGTCTCCCCAATCCTGATGAACGCTTCGTTAGCTGAAACAAATAAATTGTCATCCACAAGAATGGCTTAAACGGCTCCACTTCTGCAATCCACCGGCCGTGGCTCTCCTTCTCCTTGTCAATATTAGGTGCCATAACGCGACACTCAAAAAACCCAAATGTCATTACCATACAATAGTAATTGTTAATATGGTGTAAAATTTATTCTTGCTTGTATATTTTATCAATTTAAAAGATAATCAAGTAATATCAAAAGATAGTTTTTTGACACTAGAATACCATGTGTATGGTTTCTGATTAACCCCTATATTACCAAGAGTCCCCTCGAGGGACTCTTGAAGGTTTAGGCAAGTTCTTCCTGTGTCAATTTATAACATTATTTTTTGAAATTTTAATTGAGGATGGACATTACTAAAAGCTTTGTGTGAGTCCAAATTTTCCTAAATCCAACATTTAATGAAAAAAGTATAGGGTTTTGAAGTTCAAATGGAGAGATGGGGGACGTTGGGCAACTCCAAAAACTTTTGCTACGACACTCTGTTGAACGTGAGATTTTTAATGATAGAAAATAATATTATTTCCTTTTATACTGTCAAAAAAATCTCTTGTCTTTAGTAAAGAGTAGCATATTAATCCAAGTCAATCAATTTGACCTATTATTGCACATTGTCGGGCACGGTACCAAAAATTCTTCTTCCTTTCTACATAAGACTTTGAGATCTTTATATTTTTACTTTTTATTTTCCCGCACGACATCATGTGGTGTAAACCTTCTTGTTGACTATTTGGATTATCATTCTAAAACATATTAAGTTCACAAAAAAATAAAACATGAATTCACAATTTTTGAACCTCCACTCCTTGCACAATTTTTTTGAATACGCTACACCCTTTGTTTACCTCTAAAAATTGGTGTACAAGGAACTCATATCATGCTTAACATGGTGGTAATGAATTTAGACTTTATATAGTGTAAAAATTGGACAGTGGACACCAAGCGAAGTCAAAGTTTGCTAATCCACTTAACACAGTGAAGAAAATGAACCCTTCTCTGTACTTCAAACACTATAATCTTTCAATCCGTGCTGTCAAAGTCTATGAAATTTTGTGACTATGGTAGTGAAGTCTTAATTGAAATCTTACGATTCAAAATAGAAAAAAAACCTATTATTATTTTCCTTACTCATTGCACTGAGACGAGCAGTTTTGAAGTGTTTTTGGTTTGAAAACGCCTTGGTAATTTAAGGGTTAAACTTCAATTTTTTAAAACCGTAAAATTTTCTAACTTACAAGTTGGTGTATATACCCTCCAAGTGAATTGACATAATAATGAAATGACCTCAAAGTGAAATGACCTCAAAATGAAATGACTTCCAAATGAAATGACCTCCAAGTGAAATGACCTCAAAATGTAACTACCTCCAATTAAAGATGACCTCCAAATGAAATTACCTCCAAATAAAAGATGACCTCGAGATAAAATTACCTCCAAATGAAAGATGGCTTCTAGATGAAATGACCTCAACATAAAATGATCTCCAAATTAAAGTTGACCTCCAGATGAAATGACCTCCAAAGCAAAGATGACCTCCACATAAAATTACCTCCAAATGGAAGATGACCTTCAGATGAAATTACCTCCAAATGAAAGATGACCTCCACAGAAAATGACCTGTAAACGAAAGATCTTAGTTGATAAATCTTCAATCCAAAGGTGTAGAAACTCACAAATATAAGTATTGTAGGTTCACCCTTATACACCAGAAGGAGCCATTGGTGACGATATTATTCTACATGTATGGTGGCGTATTTGAACATGATAAGGTTCACATATTGTAATGACCTCCGAATAAAAGCTCTTAGTCGAAGAATCTTCAATACAAAGCTGTAAACCTTGCTAAACCACAATACAATTTTTGTATTCTACTGAGTAAAATATGGGCCTGAATATTCGGTTTGCAACTGACGTTACAATACTAAAAGAAGTTGCACCTTATATTGTAATTGGCTCAATGGACGACTCTTGTAAGACATGTGACACTATGATATGTATGCTTGAATCACATTGAACATCCAAAGGTTAGAAGGTAAACCACCGAGCCAAAAAAACACAAGCATCGCCTCGACCTTGGGACTTCCGTGATTGGTGCCATTCATTAGAAATGGAATCATGGTCATTAATAAGAAGGATGAAGCTGAATTAAACCTCTCCTACATTTGCACACTACCCTCCATCACTAACTGCATATACCTAAATGAAGTTCTTTCTGGTGAGAACTTTCGGCCATCGTAAGCACCACATTGCTCATCACTCCGCTCATAGCAACATCGTCACCATTGTCAATTTTGCCTTCCCACCAGCTCATGTCATTTCTCATGCAAGTGCCATACATATGGAGACTGCTCAAAATGCTGAATAAGGAAACAACATTGTTGCGATCCACAACCCTTAGATGGCCTCCACGAGCTCAAAATGCTGAATAAGGAAACAACGTTGCTGCGATCCACAACCCTTAGCTGGCCTCCACGAGCAGCTTCTCCATCTGCTCGATCTAAGTGTCAATCTACAGGTGGATGTGCGAGTGATAGATATGAACTAGGATATTTGTAGGGTAGGGTATTTGAAAGATATCAAGGGGAGATATTAGGATCTTGGGCGGTCATTGCAAAGTGTCTCCTTGGAGGTCCTGTTGATTGATGCTCCGCGGCTGGTTGCTTTAGGAGTTGCTCCAAACCCAAAGAGAGCAACCCAAGAGCAGCTTTCATCTTGAGTTCCAGAGCAACCCCGTTACGTAACTCAACGTGGAGCAACTCGTGGAACGTGAAGTTCAGTGGAGTTGACGATCAACTCGTGGAAGAAATTGTGGAACGTGAATTTCAATGAAGTTGGCGATCAACTTGTGGAGCAACTCGCGGATCGGGGAGCAACTCCTGAAGCGACCCGCCGCAGAGCATGGATTAGCAAAGAAGCCGTTTTGATCTTGTGGAGTAACTCGTGACAGGTGGCATAATCCTAACATTGATCTCGTGGAGCACGTCACGGGCTAACTTCGATCTTGTGGAGCACGTCAAAGTTAGGAGGAGGCCGACGTGGAGTAGTCTATCATGTGCTAGCTAGCAGGTTGAAGTTGCAGAAGGATCTCAAAGATCAACTGGTGGAGCAACCCGCTCACGACACGGAAGACGATGTTGGAGAAGGAGGATCCAGGTCACGGTTGCAAGGTTCAAGATCTAGAAGGTTGCGAGGTTGCTAGGAGCAAGGTTCAAGATCTAGGAGTAAGGAGCGAGATGTGCGAGGAGTGAGCCAAGAGCGAAGAGGTTGCGAGGATCTGAGGTTGCAAGGAGTGAGTCAAGAGCAAGCTTCTAAGAACAAACAATTGAGGTCCGGGTGTTGCACGGTTCTTGGACGTTCGCTGAAGTGGTGATGTTACGGGGTGTGCGGCCGCATACCCCTGCATGAGGTAGGGGTTCTAGAGCACGGCGTAGGCGGCGCTAGGGTTTTTCGGCGGCGCTAGGATCCCCTCTAACGTTGTGCAGACAATTAATTTGTCGCAGATACAATTGAATGAGATGATTTTGTGGTCAAGTTGAGGGTTTGCGGAGGTGTCCTGATTGTTGAATTTGATCTGCACATCTAAGAGTGTTTTGATGAGTCTATGAGATAGAGGGCTGTGGCGGAGCTTCGGTTGAGGAGTTGATTGAGAAGATTAAGCGGTATACGGACGGAGGTGAGAGGCGCAGATGTAAGGCATTCCGCGCAGTCTCCACTCGCAACGAAGGAGATCAGCGCTTCTGCAACACCAGCCCCTTGCCATTGCGTCCAAGGGTGCCCCCTCCTTGGCCGACAGGGAGAAGGTACTCCTTCCCTCCCTCGCCCACATTCCTCAATGGCATTCCTTGGTGGCTTCACAACGTCTCATGGGGCGGGGTTTGGGTGGACAAATCTTCGGCATGCCGCAACAGGAGATGGAATACCGGGTGGACTTATTCAACAATTAGGTCGGGGCCGGGAGGAAGTTGTGTGGCGTTGTTTAGGGCATTGGGACATTGTGTTGACACGGGCGGTAGTTGAATGGTGCAAGCTGACCCAGACGTGCTTCCACAAGTGTGTGGAGAGAAAGTGAGTCCATGGGAGTGGAATTAGGGTTTGAGGGTTCTGTGTCATATAGTTGGTTTGAGGGTTTAAGGGTTCTAAAACCAATTACGGTTTGAGGGTTCTCTGCCATATAGTTGATGTAACGCATATAGTTGGTGTACAGATCTTGTTGTTTAGCTGAAATCTTAATGGTTTTTGTGACACGTTTTACCTCATTGAGGCCATTTGTATAACTTTATGCTTTGTGACACGTACGGTCTATGGGTGTTATAGTATGACCAGTTCAAGACAAATCAAAATTTCAGATTTATCTATGAAATCTAAACTAATTAATAGTTCGTGTTATCAGCCTATGGATGCTGCTATGCAAGTACTATCCATGGCGGTTCAGCGAGCAATTGTACGGTACCCATCTGGTGCTGCAATGCCCAATTTGCTACAGAAGTAGGTGATTAGATTTCAGTAGAAATTTCAGAAGCCATCTTCATTGCTGGAACAATGGCCAGTGCAGTTTCGAGTCATGGCTCAATGTTAAGCTCGCTACTTTGTTTAGACTTTCATGTACAAAACAACACATGCAGTTGTTTTTTTCTACTATTTGCAGTTACATGTTTGAGTTATCTCAGCTGTCACGCTCGGGCCGCCCAGGGCGAACTGACCCCTCGTTGGTACTTACCCGAGGGGGCCACGAGGTGGTGGGGCCAAACCTAGCCCCTATTTTGTTTTTGGATGGGGACCTATTTATAGCAAGGGGGTCCTTCACGGTAAACAATACCTATAGACCCCAAATTTGTCCAAAAAAATTCCAAAAAAAGCCTCCGGACCTCCCAAAATAAGAGGGCCAAAAAAAGGACCCCATGCAATTAAGACGGGGCCCACCTCGGGTAAGTACCAACGAGGGGGTCAGTTCGCCCTGGGATTGTAGTATGTACTTAGCATATTCAAAACAAATGTGCAAGTAGTGGAGGTGCAAAAATTGCCAATTCACGTTATATTTTTTTGTAAACTAAATATGTTTTAGAATGATAATCCGATTAGTCAATATGAAAGTTTAGACCACATCTTGTAGTAGAAAAAATAAAATGTAAGAAACATGAAGATCTCATAGTTTTATGTGAAAAAGAATTAGTTTTTTTGGTACCTTGCCTCGCAAAGTGTGACAGTGTGTGAAAATGTTTGACTTGGAGTATTATGCTATTTTCCACTTATGACAAGAGATTTTTCTTGACAATATGGAAGGAATTAATATCATTTGCTGGTATTGAAAATCTCACATATATAGAGTGTCCTAGGAAAAGTTTTTGGAGGTGCCCGACGTGCCCACTCTCCCGTTTGAAATTAAAAACCCTCTTACTTTTTCATACAATGTCGGATTTAGGAAAAAATTGGACTCACCTAAAGCTGTTAGCAATGTCCATCTAGAGTAGAAATTTCAAAAAGGAATGTTACAAATTGACACTCACCAAACTTGCCCAAACCTTCAAGAGTCCCCTGAGCGGACTCTTGGGCCTTTAGGGGTTAAAGTCTAAGTGCAACCAAATAGTGGTATTAAGATCAAGAGACAAATTATCTTATTGAAAGTTTGGGTGACTTTACATATGATTCAATTATGTTACATTGATATGTATAGTGACGTTGGTGATCCCATAGGATGAATATGGAATTGATATGTATAGTGACGTTGGTGATCCCATAGGATGAATATGGAATTCACATGTACAAATTTTGCACCATGGAAAGAAATCTATTGATGGTAACCTTAATGGTGGTCAAGGAACTTTTCAATTAATGTCTTTGGCAAAGCTCCAATTGAATTTTTAGCAATTTGTGTTGGTTTTTTGTAGAAGCTAAAGTATGTGACCACCAGTAGCGCCCACACAAGCATCAAACGTTCAACGCCATCCAATTATAGTGATTGTTCAACAAAAAGCTCCCACACAAGATTCAAACGTTCAACGCCATCCAATTATAGTGATTGTTCAACAAAAAGCTGCAACATACTTGAGGTGAGAAATATCTCAAAATTGATTTCAAAAGTAGTACTTTAGACTTCAATATTGATTTTTTTGAGATGGGGTGAAATTAAAGATTTTATTCTACTTCAAAATGTATTTTTATCCTACTGAAAGCAAGAATCATGATTCTATTCACCATTTGAACAAGACAAACTACTATGGATTTTTTGTTAGAAAATTTAATTGTTTTTCTAAGGAAATGAGTAATTTCTATAGACTTAATCATTGCAATTCTACTTCTGCTATCTTAAACACGTCTATTACTTGTGGTTTTTTTGCTGCAATGACCTAATACAAGTTAGAATAATACATGCATAAAATTTAGGCATTGATTATTGGAAAAAAAAATGCCATTATTTTTATTTAATATTCCCCAACAATTTTCATGCATGGAGTAATAGAATCAAAATGCACTATTCAAAGTATATAACTTATGATATGTGCGATTAAATTTTATTAAAATATATGAGTGTCTTCTTGAAGTACTTAACTTAAATTTCCTATGATATAAAACTGTAGTAAAAAGTTGTTGAATCAATCATGGAACATCTCATCTCACAAAGTCACTTTTTAGTACATTAGTTTAACAAACTACTCGGAATTTTGGGTTATTGTATTTTTCTAGCTAAACTATTTGGAGGAGGCTAATGATTATCACCATATAACGTATGAAGGGTAGGCATAGGACTACAAACTAAACCATGGCTACTAAGACATACCGCAGAATAGACAAAGGTCCACCATTTAGTTATTTTGGATTTGGCCAAGGTGAACGTGGGGCAAACTTATAACAAATCTATCATAGATCATTTTGGCCACAATGAAGGAACATTTGCCCTTGGCAAGAGAACATGTGAAGTAGAAAGGAACAACTTTTGAGGTAAACATTGAAATATTATTTCTAATTTATCTTTATTTGTTGTTAAATAACCCCAAATCATATTGAAGCCTTATTAAACACTGAGGAGAAATGATATCATGAAAAAATGAAATGAACTTCAATAAAAATGGCGCATCTAAATCCAAGTTAAACAGTTTCACACATTAACAAACAAGGTTACATATATTTTTACATGATCAATTACAAAAACAGAGTAAAAAAATAATATCATGTTTTCTATTTTAAAATTGGTTTTGTTTTATTGTTTCAAGCATTTTATTTTTACAATGTAGTATACACCTTCTTATTGACCATAAATTGATTTTTTAGAGGTTAATGTCTACATTACATGTTGACTAATTTGCAACCGCTATGTTTTTTTTGTACTGATAGCAACAATGGAAACCAACACGTTTTAGACCTCTTTGGAGCCTCCAAACATCCGTAGGGATAATATTCTTTTCAATAGTTCTGTGGCGGCCCGATTAGTACAAGCAGTACGTGCAAGGCAAACTCAATGAAGATCTGATGGGGTCATTACATCTGAATTGAGAGGGACTGCAGAATTGCTCTCACAAAGAGGAGATGTCGTGGGTTTGGGAATCAGGGAGCATGCATTTAAAAGTGGCATGAAATTGAATGGGACAAAGTTGTTCCCATTCAAGGTGGCGGTGCGCATCATTAGGGCAGATAATCCATTGCATTGGACTCGAGAGGTTGTAGGAGAACGTCTTGGCATGTGTAATGGCTTGATCATTCGTTGGCATTAGTCTTTGCTACGTGTCTTGGCCCTAGAACCTAATATTAGAAATTCCCATGAGAAGATGGATCTCAAACATCACCTACACAAATGATGGCTCCAGAATTTGATTTCCATGAGCGGTTGAATACACCAGGATCCACCGAGAGGTATCGGCGCACTAGTCAAGCTTCAAACCCCGTAGATGAGAATTTGCCATTTTCTCAATCTACTGCCTCCAACATCCAAGATCTCCCCTATATAGATGGGTTAACTTGCGTCAGACAAACGCGTTGTCCATATTCTGTGCGGAATAGGAGAGTCTTAAGCAAGGCACCCTTGACGAAAGCTGCAGTAACTGAAGTATTTAGTGCAATGAGTAAGGAAGGAAAAAAAAGATTGCATATCTAGGTTTAACTGTAGAATCTCATCTAACACTTATTAAATAACATACTCACAAAGTTTCATCATTTTTTACCATACGGATTGAAAGATTATAGTGTTTGAAGTAGAAGGAATGGTTCATTTTTATCCCTACGTTGAGTGGATCAGCAAAATTTGACTTCACTTAGAGTCAAAGTATTGCACTAAACAAGGTCTAAATTTTATATCAACTTGGTAAGCATGATATTAACTCCTTGTACACCAACTTTTAGAGGTAAAGAAGGGGTTTTGCATATTCAAAAAAATTGTGCAAGGAGTGGAGATTCAAAAAGTGCCAATTCACGTTTTGGTTTTTTGGGAACAAAATATGTTTTAGAATGATAATCCAAACGGTCAATAAGAAGGTTTACACCACGTCTTGTAGTAGAAAGAACCAAAATGAAAAATATGAAGATTTCAAGGTTTTATGTGGAAAAGACTCTCACACTTTGCCACACATTGTCGAGCAAGGAATTTTTATGATTCCTTGCTCGACAATGTGTGGCAAAGTGTGAGAGTCTTTGACTTGGGGATAAAATGCAATTTTTCACTAAAGACAAGAAATGTTTTTGACAATATGAAAGGAAATAATATTAGTTGCTAGTGTTGAAAATCTCAAATTTACTAGATTGTCATAGCAAAAGTTTTAGGAGTTGCCCAACGTGCCCACACTTTACAATTTTCTTTTAAAGATGACATAACTTTTTTTTGTAAGTTTGGTGAGAACAAAAATTATACTTCCACATACCTCTTGTCTTCTTGCATCTCTGTAAAAAATTTCAAGACTTGCAAATGTAAATTGCAACCATGGGAACGTGCCCGAGATTTGCAAAAGCCCACCTCAGGACTTTTTTCATTTAGGGGTTAAGACATTTTCAAGTAGATATCAATTTCTTCAATTATTTTGCCATCACATAAATCATCTATTTGATATTATGGGCCAAGTAGATATCTGATAGATCATAATCTAATAAATAGTCTACATTCTCATTCAGACCATGATACCCTTTCATATTCAACTTGATTTGTATGCTCCAACATCTCTTCTTCTATTCGTAATCACAACAACTTCAAGTAGATATTGGATCACGTCATTGTTATTGCAGGATTGTCACCTCTACAATTAACTTACCAATATCTAGTGGATAGTCACCGCTGTAACTTCTGACCAACCTAGACTTCTATTGGATTATACACATTGACTTGACTCATCATCCAATCAACTTCTTCTTTCTCTGTATTAGCACTTATTGTTCTCTCTGAGTGAAATGACAACAACTCGATACACTATATCAAAACAGACATAACCCATTGAGACAAACAGAATCCATTAGGTGTGTGTATCAAGCCAATCAAATTGATGTTCAGAAACCGCAACAAACCATTCTAGCCTAGTGATTCATAACCAATTGATAAAAAAAAATTGAATTGATAATATGCTACAATAATCTAGTTGAATATCTCAGTGCATCCACTATCAACAAGCAATAAAGTTTTGTGATCCAAACTATTTGCGGCAATGATCAAATAGATTCATTTCTAAGACTATGACTAACACTGTATAATGTGTTTGCTATGTACTAAGTGTGTAGTATTTTTTCCTTTCATTATCATCACCTTTATAATCCTAGGTAGTTATAACTCCATGCCTCTTCATAAATCAAACTTATCCATATGGTCCTGGTAATCCCAACTACACAAACCATATTAAATATCTATTTGATTCACATTATTATGTTAAAATGAGTTCAAGTTGATTCTCAGGACCTATTTAGACTAAATCCGCAAGAATAACGTCAAATTGAAGAAGTAACAACTACAACTTTTTGAAAAAAAATCATGGTTTGAACGTTATTAGCCTTTAAAGTCAAAAATTAGGGATGTTGAGCAGCCTAGGCACCTTGGACACCCATGCGCACCAATGAAATACAATTGTCAAAGAAGGATAGTGAGTAGGGGTACAAAGGGTGGTGGAAGGGTGAGGGAGCCGAAATCATGGGTGAAGAAAGACCTAAGAAGATACCCTTCATGAAAAGTCTAGAAATCCTTTTAAAAGATAAAAAGATTCCAAGTGGACTGGATATGCCAATTGACTAGCACGGGTCCACCACATAGGTTTTTTTTTGTTTGGTGTGAACAAAGGTTTGGAGACCATGATTTTTACGGGAGTGGGTGAGATGACGTGGCCTAACATTTGATGAACAATTCCAATTTTCACGGATTGCCCTAAATTTTTTTGTTAAATGATTCAATATATTTTGTAAAAATTTAGAGATTTCACTATATTTATTCTAGCATTGAAAAAAGGAATGGGAAGTTTGAACCGTTGGGATTTCAAATATGTGAACTTGTGTGCAACAAAATTTCCACTCCATTTGTGTAGTTATTGTCACGTTTTTGTACCCTCATGCACCAAACTATTTGATTTGACATGTTTCACTGTTGGTTTTGACCTAAAATTCCGCACATAGATAGCTAACATTATATGGGTCATAATGAATATTTTTGAATACTCTAAAGTAGTGCAAAACTTCCAAAACATGCTAAGTCAAAGTGTTTTGACCTTGTTAGGCAACCAAAAAAAAATACTTTTATCTCACTTCAAATGCTATAATCTTCATATCCTTGTGATAGTCTATTGCAATCAAAGAAAACGGCATGTTCATATAGAGGTCTTGTTTCAAATTTTATGGTTAAATGTCAAAAAATTTGCTTTAAATTTGCAATTTTCTTGCCCCTTCCTAACAATGACAGTTTTGGATAGTTTAAAAAAATTGTCAAGGAACTTTAGGGACTAAGGACCACCTTTGGACATGCATTTATGTTTTTCTTTCACATTTTCAAATATTTTTGTAAAGACATATCTATCTTACAATTTTTCCATAAATTCTATTTTCTTTTCCTTTTGCTACACCATAAATAATATTTTCTTATTGCTACACCATAAATAATATTTTCTTATTGCTACACCATAAATAATATTTTCTTATTTCTTTTTTCAATGATGCTTTTCACAAACACTGTAAATGACAATCATAAGTGTTGCTAATTTAGTGGTATGAAATGATTTACTCTTTTTAAGGTAAATACTGTTAAGCATAATTGTTGATCATAAAATATATATAATGAACACACTTGTAGTCAAGAATGTAATAAAAATATAATTATTGAGAAAAAAATGGCCCAAGATAGATACGTGGTTGTGAGCTAGTTATTAAAAAAAAATTGTTAACTTCAGATTTTTTGAGGACTTGATAAGTTGAATTGCAAATACAATTCAGTTTTTTCTGTCTAGAATATTGTAAGAAAAATAGTCTTGTTTTCATAGTGCTTTTAATTTATGGCTGATTTAAAAAAATGGTTTAAAGTACATAGTTACAAGAAATATCAAAATATAACTAGAAATAACATGAAAAGAATCGTATGTCAACTAGTCTTAATTGTATCTCATAGTTGTGATGGATGTAGTTAACCTTCAGTTCAAATATAAAAAAGAAGTTAATGGATAATAATTACCTATGTGATCAAGATGAAGTACGCTTCATTGGAACTAGTGCTACTATCTAGGCCACAAAAGCTATGACACTGTAAGAAAACAAAATAAAAGTGAACCAAAAAGTGCCTAATTTTGATCTGTGTCTACAGATAATATCACAAACAAAAAGAAAATTGCAATTAAGGTGATCTTGTTTTGAGCTCCACATACTTTTAACTTATTTGTATACGAATCCAGAAACTCCTTTTAACAATGACACTTTACAATTATGGAATGATGGTTTCAGAGTCAAAAAGGGGACAAAGTGTCGTCATTTGAATCCACAAAAAATATGTTTTTGGAATGTGGAACTTTAAACAAAAATAAAGTTCTTGTTGTATCAAACAAGTGTAACTTATATTCAGCGGAACAAGGGCAGTCTGTCAGGAACAAGTGAGACATGATAAGAATGTCAGTACACTAAATATTGCATTTAGTGTACTAACATGAATAGTGTACTTACCCTAGTACACTAATTGCAATGAAGTTGACAAATAGTGTTAGCCGTCCATGGTATTTATGATACTCCCACTTTCTTGTGTCAATAAAATAAAATGAACTAAAAAGGTAGTGGAAAAGGTGGTGCTAAGCAAGGTAAGGTTGAGTGAACTTCAAGATAGCCGACTTAGGTTATGAAGAGGGGATCTCCCTATTTACCTTGGTCGAGCATTGCACCAAGCCTCTATCTTGGGTGGTCATTTTTCTGGCCTTTCAACTTTCGGGGCTCAAGAGGCTTTTTTGGGAATTTGTTTTGCCAAATTTGTGGCCCCAAATTACCCTTTGATCAAACAAGCCCCTTTCCGACATAAAAATAGAGGCCGGTTTTGTCCCTTCCCTCCCCCACCCTTCGAAGCCTAAGGCTTGTTGCAACGCTCAAGTAGGGTATTTAGCCAAATCCATGAAGAGGGGCTATGGATTGACAAAAGAATCGTCCTAGGATGAGACATAAAGGACCAATTAGTGTACCGGTAGTACTTACTCAATTTACCCCTAAAGGACCAACTGTCTCCCGGGGTCAAATTGGATTTTGGGCATGTACTTAAAATTTGACGAAAATTCCTTTTTTATTGAAAATTTTATACTAGATTGCCTCTAACAAGAGCTTCGCGGAGGTATTTTTATTATTATTTCTGGATTTGCGGTTTGAACGTTAGTACTACTCATAGTCAAGAATGGGGACTCCGTGCAACTCCAAATTTTTTGACAAAAGTTTCTATTGGCATTGAGATTTTTCACACATATAAAGAATATTGCCTTCTTTGGAAATTTTCAAAAAAAATACTTGTCTTTAGAGTAAGAAGGCATGTTATTCCAAGTCAAACATTTTCACACATTGTCGGGCAACGGGGGAAAAGAACTTAATATTTTTTACATAAAACCTAGAGATCTTCATGTTTTCCACTTTTTATTTTTTCAACAACAATATGTGGTGAAAACCTAGTTATTGACAGTTTGGATTATCATTCAAATACATACGTAGTTCACAAAAAAATATAATATGAAATGGCAATTTTTGAACCACCACTCCTTGCACACTTGTTTTGAATATGCTACACCCTTTTTTTACCTCTAAAAATTGGTATGTAGGGAAATATCATCATGCTTAAGACAATGGTAAAATATTTAGACCTTGTACAATGCAAAAATATGATACAAAGTGAAGTCAAAGTCTGTTGATCTACTCATTGCAGGGAGAAAATGAACCATTGTTTTGACTTCAAAAACTATAATCTATCAATCCGTGCGGTGGATTGCAACCAAAATTTGAAGGCATGTTTAAATAAAAGTCTAGTTCAAGATCTTACGGTTGAAAATCTAAAATTCACTTTAAAATGTGATTTTCATGCCTCTTTTTGGCAGTGGCAGTTTTGGACTGGTTTTAGAGCAAAAGTAGTCGTGGTCCTTTAGGAGTTAACTGAAGAGGTTGGATTTACTGGTACACTAGAAATTCCAAATAGAATGTGTACTTACTTTTTATTTTCTCCACCTTCTTTCACAACTATCCATTGCAATCACCCTAAGCCGTGGTCCCTTATGTACATAATTAGTTCAAAATGGAGAGATATCCAAAATTATGGAAAATATATATTTTTTGTCTAAGCGATTACTCATGTAATGTCAAGATGCTACCCATATAATGCCTAGGGGATACCCATGTAATACTTAGGTGATACCCATTGTGTCCAAATCAATGCATCAAAGAAAAATAGAAAGTAGAAATCATTTGAATGGAATTATATCTACTCGAGGGTGTACAATTCCAATACTGATTAGAATTATTGGTGTTCTATTCATGTAATGCATAAATTCTACTTCTAGTTTAATGCTAGCTAGCAAAGGGAAATGGCATAATTATTCCTCACAAGTGAAGATGGGATATCCTAGGAACCAATTGTAGCATTTATATCATAAACTTCTTAGATGGGGACATCCAAGGGTGATACCATATACTTCTATCATCGAATACAAGTATATCGAGCTCTTACCTCACATCTTGTGCCTCATTCCCACCTAGAGGTAGTTGCCATCGGAAGAGTTGTGATAGGAATAAACATTGTTTCATTAGGAAATGGAAATACGAACAATACGAACAACTGTGAGGTGGCAGCTAACGTGGTGACTGATATGGCAACCTTATCACTACAGTTTGGGTGCAATAATTTTGATGGTGGTTGATAATTGCCTAAAGTCACAACAATGTAGATTTTAGAAGGGGGATGTAATGGTGAGATCAAGCACCACTACATTAGCTTCATTTCTAGAATGGTTCATTCCATCGACTGCAGATTGGTGGGCTTGTATCAATTACCCATACCAAGTATCAGAATCCTTGTGTGGACTTAAATGGGATTATTTGATGCCCACGTAGGTAGGGCTCCTTGGCATCATCTAGTGGGAGTGAAGCAGATTATTGAGAAGTAGCAACAAATGACCAATTCAAGTTCAAAGGGAGAAGGAGTTGTCATGGCAATAAGCAGACGCACATGACGACCGTATGGGGCTTCATCTTCCAAATATGGTCCCTAAAAGTTCGGGTTGGGCTCCTCATGCCCACACGAGATTCACCGTAAAATCCAATGTGGTTCCTAACCAAACCACTTGGTTACCTTCTTCTGATTTACCTTTTGGACCATATTAATACCACAATGTTTCCATTGCCTTCCCAAAGAGTTCCTAGAGTTTCCAACATGTTCCCAATGCGTTCCCAAGGTTCCTAAATTGTTCCCCATGTTCCCAAAGAGTTCCCAATGCGTTTACACATGTGAACCAATTTACATATTTAAATTTTTATCCAAATTTACCTTTTGCTTAATGGGACCCACCACGACGGAGGCTCATCCGCACACATGTGCCTCCTGAGTCAGTCAAGGTAGCGCACTGTAGAGTATTCACAACTCACCTTCCATCCAGTGGCTGTTTCGACGCCGTGATGGTTTTACGGAGCTCATGGTGAGAGGAAAGAGTGATCTCTTTCAGGTAGCAAAGTGGCAGCTGGTCCGGGGCGTAGACAGCAGCGAGCAGGGCAGAGCAGGGTGACCGCAAAGGGACTGGCAGTGGAGATTCAAGTGAGAGGTGACAAGGCAGAGGGAGGCGTCGTCACTACAGTTTTAATGGGGGCACGACGCCGCTGTAACTAGATGTGGAGCTCCCAGTACAACTGGTACTGTGCATGAAGGGAAATGATGCATGGGGAACTGCATGCACTCCCACCGGCCCACGTCGGCCCTACCGTATAACTTCTATTGCCGGCCATCACCTCTGATCCCCCCAATGAGGCCCTACCTGGGCACTTCCACCCCCACCTGCTTCCCACGCTGATCTCCACGCGGTCTCGTGGCAGCCGCGACGGGCCCCAAGTTCTCTGGCATCTTCACGCGGAGCTCAACCTGGCCGACGAATCTCGTCAGCGCTGCCCAGAGGCACGCAACTACCGTACGCAGTCCCAGGTGAATAGTGCCAGCCTATGGCTAGATCGATCTGGAGGTGCTGCCCTACCTGCCCTCGAATTTGATTCTGGCGAGACCGAGAGCGTGAATTCGTCATCATGATGCATTCTTCTTATTCTCCTCCTCGTCCTTCTTCTCTTGGTGGTTTTTTTGTTTTTAATTGTGGTCGGATGAGCAGGTAGCAGCGGTTCTGCATGCAATTTTTCCGGGGACAGAGGCGGGGCACTACATGAGCCACATGAGCGCCCACTTGGCACCGGCGGCGCTGGGCACCCGCAGCCACTATGTCCGCAGGAAGGAGCATCATCGTCATGTCGCAGCATCCTGGACGGTGAGGGCTTGGGTCGGGGAATTCTTCATCTTGTGAATTGATGGGCATTGTCCTCTGGTGTGCATCCAGCAGGCTACATTGCGTGTTGCGATAGATAGATGGTTGTGGCAGTTCGGAGACGAGCCTGCAAATTCACGTCTTTTTGTTTGCGCGAATTTCTATGTTTGAGCAGGTGACGAAGAAGAGGACGACTTCCGCACTAGCGGCGGCGGTAGGTGGTGGTGGTGGCTGCCGGTGTAGAAGTTTGGTCAAAGTTTAGTCAGATGCTTAGGCGAGAGATTTTTAGGTCGATAGTAGGAGGAGGATGATCCTAAACTTGGTTTTGGGTCTAATTGTTGTACGTGGACGGATATGGCCCCATTTGCTTGATGCTTTCACTCACCGTGTTGACGGAATTTTTGTGCCACGCTCTAGATTTCGTAAATAGGCTGACCTCTTTGTGCCGCCCTCTCTTATCAGCGGGAGTTGATTTTCTCCTGCAGGCCTCTCAAGTGGGCGCCGTGACCCCCTACAACAGCAGCAGCTCGGGTGCTGCGCAGGAGGAGCAGCTCTTGAAATTCTACACAAGAAGGAAATCCATTCAACCTCGGCTTGATCCAGCCGCAGCTGTGGCAGCACCTCCAGACTCGGTAAGCTCCAGCTGGTCACTCTCTTGTCTACGCTACTTGGTTACGGATGAAGATGGGGGTTTTAGGGTACGTGTCCGATGACTGTCACGTCCTCTCATGGGTCACAGGTAACTTGTGAAGAGCCCAATTGCGAGGAAGCCAATTGTGAGGAGCGCAATTACGAGGAGTTCAATCGCGAGGAGCCCAAGTGTGAGCCTGAGGCCTCGAATTGTGAGCCTGAGCCCAACTGTGAGTTTGAGTCCATTTGCGTGGAAGCGAATGGCGAGTGCGTACCTTCGTGTAAGTCGTCACCGAAATTGAGAGGGCCGCGGTCGTCGAGGAAGAGACGAGAGATACCTCCGAGTTCGCCATTGGTGCCCATTTTCTTAGGAATTCCAGGCGATGAAGAAAACAGCCATGCTGCCGCCACATCTGAAGTGGAGGCTCCAGCGGAAGCGGATCAGGCAGGAGGAGCTGCCGTGGTTGGGGAACGGCCGCGGCGACAGACGAAGCGCAAGTATGACGAGAACTACGTGCGCTCGGACTCGAATTTCTTCGACTGGAGAACGACTTACCCCGACGAGCCCTGCCCGTCCGACTACCGCGACGTGCCTCGACTCCTCCTCGGGACCGTGGAGACCATCGCCGACCACGCGTGTTCCGACTTCGTCGTCTCCGACCATGCGCCCATGTCGCTCAAGTCGCAGATCGAAACGCAGCCCACCCGCAAGGCCCGGCGACTCCTTCTCGAAGAGTCCTGGTTGGAGCCGCCGCACGGCGACGAGTCGGCCATGTGCCCGCACACCCCCGAGATGCTGCAGGAGAGCCACGGCGAGTGCCCGATCGACGACGGCCATGGTCCAGGCTGCACGTCGACCTGGGCGTCTCGCGAGCCCGACTCTTACATGGACGATCACGTGCCTGTAACCATAAATCATGTACTTTGTCATCTCTCTCTGCTCATGCATTTAAACTGCTACTCGTCATGTCAATTGTGCCTTGCGTGATGACAGAAGATGTTTTTTGATGTGATCCAGCGCGAGACTCGTAAGAAGGCGAAGAAGCACACGCGGCCCAAGGTGAAGAGGACCCCGAAGGTGAAGGTCGCAAACGCTCCCAAGATACCAAAGACGTCGTCCAAACGAAAGTCAAGACAGGAGTCCGGCCCTCGGGTTGAGGAGAAATCAAGCAGGGCGAAGAAGGGAGCAGCTGCACCAGCGCGAGATAAACCGCAGTCGAATGCGGCGAGCGCGCCTCCGTCGGCTCTGATCGGCGCAGCACCACACGCGGAGGACCTTCCAGGCATTGCAGGCATCTGTGTCGATTTGCCGATATCATGCGGGTGGGGCTCTGCAATGGCGGCAGTTTCAGGGGATCCTCTATCGACGCCGCGAGGGAAGACGTTGACGGTGCTGGCGCCAATTCCATCGTTGTCTGATCAGCCGCCCTTCGAGTCGTACGACGACAGCGCGTCGGACAGCGCGTCGGACAGCGATGTCAAGCGGGGTCCGATGACGACGACACTACGGCGGAAGCGGTCGCAGCGGACGCGGCGAGCGCTCCTGGTCGTTGACGACGACGATGCGGTGCCGAACAACATCCCCTTCTTCCGCATGACGGACGCGCAGCAGCGGCAGCGCGCGTGGGAGCTGATCCAGGCGGACCCTCGCCTCTGCCAAGATCCCATGGGGCTCGTGCAGGCGCTGATCTGCGAGACACCGCAGAAGCTAATGCCGCGCGTGAAGTCCAGGACGGACGAGCTGGTGTTCGACATCATCAAGCACAAGCAGCCCGCAAGCCTCCAGCTCGTGGGAGAGGAACCCAGGCTCACCATCCAGCAGGAGGAACCCAGGCTCGCCATCCAGCAGGACGAGCCCAGACTCGCCATCCAGCAGGACGAGCCCAGACTTGCCATCCAGCAGGAGGAGCCCAGGCTCGCCATCCAGCAGGACGAGCCCCTCGTCGAGGGAGAGGAGTCCAGGCTTGTCATCCAGCAGGAGGAGCCCCTCCTCGTGGGAGAGGAGTCCAGGCTCGCAATTCATGAGTCGGAGGAGCTCCAGCTCGCAATCCGGTCGCAGGAGCTTCTTCCTTCCCTGCAGTCGAGGCAGGAGACGACGGAGCATGAGCAGCTCCAGCTCGTGGTGTATGGCCAGAAGGCGAGTCGGGAGATGGTGCTGTACCAGGACGCGAGATCCACCAAGCTCAAGTACAAGCCCAAGGTGGTGCTCGACTCCACCACCATACACACGTTCGACCGGCTGCGTCTGCAAGGCGGCGAGGCGCAGGACGCGGATCGCTCGGACGAGGACTGGGTGGAGGCCCGCAAGCTCTGGAGCGACCGCGCTCACCGATTCAACTCCATCATGCGTCAAGTGCAAGGTACGTAGTCGATCATTGCTAGCTCGCTAATCCGCCTCAAAACCATTCTAGATCCAATCCATGAAGTTCACTGTACGCGTAATTCGACCATAGTTTGACCGTGTTACAGGTGATCGCACATTCTCCAAGTGGCGCGGCTCGTTGCTAGACTCGGTGGTGGGCGTCTTTCTCACGCAGAACGTCTCGGATTTCCTCTCCAGCAACGCGTTCATGGAGCTGCGATCCCACTTCCCACCTCAATCCAGATCAAGCGAGCAGCAATGCTCGGACGTCACTGTAGGCGGGTGCCCCGCAGGAACATCATCCGACACGGACTCGGTTGGAGCCGCTGCCGGGATCAAAAGCGTGGTTAATGACGAAGCGTCCATCATGCCTGTACAAGGATCGGCACAATTGGCAATAGATCAATCGGACCAATCAGTCTCAGATCCATACCGGTTCACGGATGAGGAGCGGAGCGTGACCGGCGACTTAGCTACGGCGTTGCAAGTACTGCACATCGAGTCGTGTTGCGGAGGAGGAGCAGCAGCACCTGATGAGCGCAACGAGTGTCGAACAATACTTAATTCAGACGTCACGCCTGACGAAGCTGCAAAAGACACTGGAGTCCAAGAAATACACATTGAGTCGTGTTGCGCAGCAGCAGCAGCAGCAGCACCTGATGGACAACCTGGAACAATAGCAGCAGCACCTGATGAACTTGGAACAATACTTGAATCAGACAATGTCGCGCCTGAAGAACCTGCAGAAGACACTGGAGATCAACCAGTAGTGCACATTGAGGTCCAGTTGTGTTGCGCAGGAGGAGCAGTACCACCTGTTGAGCCTGGAACAATCATACAAGAATCAGACGGCGCGCCTGAAGCTCGTGCAAACAGTCATTTGTCCCCTCAGCCTGCGAATGTGCTGGAAGAGAAATTCCAGTCGTTGCTGGAAGAGAAATTCCAGTCGTTTCTGTCCAGTGATGGCACCTGGACGCCGGACGGGAGGGAAATGTCTCTGGCCGCCACGCTGCGGACAGTGCTGGGGAAGCGGACGACAGGGAGAGGAGTAGCTGCCGAAGACGCGCAGACGCAGCTGCGGCCGCTGGGCATTGCCAAGTGGAGGGTGCCGCGCAGCAAGCGACGTGCCGTGGCCGTGGCGCGGTTCAAGCCCAAGATGAGGTGGTTCACGGGCGTGGAGCGCAGCAACTACGAGCTGCGCATGCACTTACGCCTCAACTCCGCGGAGTGGGCCGCCGTGCGCGCAGAAGCCCTCTCTCGCACGGAATCCTGCGAGCGTGACCCCTTCACTGCGGATTCCGTGGACTGGGAAGCCGTGCGCCGAGCCGACGTCGCCGAGGTCGCCAGCGTCATCAAGGAGCGCGGCATGCACAACGTCCTTGGTGGGAGAATCAAGGTCGGTCCACACCTCTAATACCTTTCTTGACAAACTAAAAATTTCGTTTTCTTTCTTAGTTAACTTTGAAATCTTTGGATATGTTTTTATTTCTTCTTTTTGGTGGCAGTCGCTCTTGGAAAGGATTCATCGTGATCAGGACGGGAGGCTGGACCTGGAGTGGATACGAAAGCTCTCGCCCATTGATGCGCAGTAAGCAGCATCTCTTTACAATTACAGGATGTATTTATTTTTTATTTTACTTATTATATAAATTGTTTGAGGTCTCAGGAAGAGAGACATTGCTGTTTCTAATTATGTTTGCTGGTTACACAGGAAGTTTTTGTCGAGTGTGCGTGGCTTGGGCCTCAAGAGCGTGGAATGCCTACGGCTGCTCTCGTTGCATCACCCTTCGTTCCCTGTATGGATTAACACTGACACGAATGAATCAGATTCCTAGTTTGGTGTCGGAGATTTCCTTTGGCGTCATATGAGTTTTCTGAGTTGAGGTGCTGTGATCGCAGGTGGACACGAATGTGGGCCGGATTGTGGTTCGTCTGGGTTGGGTGCCTCTGGAGCCTCTCCCAGAGGAGACTCGACTGCATCTTCTAGAGACGTGAGCTGCTGCTGCTGCATGAATCAATAGTGTATATAAGTTTTCTGATAGCATGTACATTATAATGTACCACTTCTTAAATTGATCCCTGTTGTGTTGTCAGATATCCTGTGCAAGAACAGATTCAGAAGTACATGTGGCCTCGACTTTGTACGCTTGACCAGCAGACGCTGTGAGCCTCATAATTCAACCCAGTCTCTTAGTTCCAAAGTCTGCCAGAGATTTTTAGAATTGTTGAATCCCATTTGGCTAATCGAACACGTTTCACTGCAGGTATGAGTTTCATTATCAACTGATTACCTTCGGAAAGGTAGTACTCTTCCTAGTTGACAGTGTTTTAACAAAGGCACTACATTGTGATCGTGACTGATTTAATAATTATATCTGTATATGGCAGGTGTTCTGTACTAAAGCCAAGCCAAACTGCAACGCATGTCCTATGCGATGTCAGTGTAAACACTACGAGAGCGCATATTGCAGGTACCTGCATGGTCAACTGGGTTTCAGTCTTTCGCTTTAACTACTGTGTGACTTACTGTTTTACTCTTGTTTTTGGTGGTTTTGTGCAAGGCCGCTACTTCAGGGACCAGAGTACGAAGCATCAAACAACAACTCTGAAATAGTGTCAATGCAACCAAGGCAGAGTACATCTCTTGTGATGCTTGGCGAGCAGGCACCATGCATACCTATCATCGAGGAGCCGAACTCGCCTGAGTACAATACAGTGCACGATATTGAGGATACCCCTTTCATCGATGACGTGGAGATAATGAGCTGTTTAGACGGAGACCCGGACTTGTCACCAGATTCTTCTGGTTCGCTTGCTCTGTATGAAGATGACAAACGGGCCATGGTGTACGTGGACTTGAACGAGACGCCAGCGCAGGACATGAGTGAGGAGCTGTGTGCAGTGCGGGAAACGGAGACCGTGATTGTGGAGCATGTTGTTAATGTGGAGGAGCCTGGAGCCACTCCACAGGCAGCTGTTGCTCTTCATTTTCCACCTTCCCAGGAGCTCGTGCTGGTGCCACAAGCGTTTCCTGCGCCCCAGCTCAAGAATGTGCAGCGCCTGCGGACCATCCACTATGTGTAAGTTTTGATTTAGTACTTGGTGGATTTTGTTATTTTATTCCAGGATTGTTCTATTTTAATTTCATATTCCTGCAAATTGGGTAATGTGTTTTGCAGATATGAATTACCTGATCATCACCCCCTTCTTGCCAAGGTAAGCCATCTGCTATCATAATGTCCATCAAGCGCGTTTTCCCCTAAACCCTGAACATATATTAAGCACGTGTTTCTGTAACCTGGGCTCTGGTTCTGTTGGTGTTGGATGGGAGTCAGATGGACAAGAGAGAACCGGACGACCCTTGCTTCTATCTGCTCGCCATATGGAATCCAGGTAAAGCGAAATCCAGTTAGGGTTTAGGGTATACGAAGCCCTAAAGTCCTGAACATGTTTCTAGTACTTCTCCTTGAATGCGAGTTGACAGTGTCTGAAACCTCATAGAGAGATGCTTCCAGTAGTTCCCGTTGAATTCGAGTTGACAGTGTCGAAAACCCTAAAGTTTAGAAATCTCTTCTACCACTTATTGGTACTGTGGTATCCGCATTGACAGTGTTCTAGATGTGGTGGGGGGGACGCAGATGAAGTGCCGGAGATGATGCCCAAAATCAGTGATGACGATGCGCGCAACCCCTTCGCTTGCGAGCAGCCCGGCGAAGAAGCAACGGCAGCTGCGGTGCGAGGGACGCTCCTGGTGCCCTGCAGAACTGCCATGCGGGGGTCCTTTCCTTTAAACGGAACGTATTTTCAAGTCAATGAGGTACAGTGCACCACCACAACGCCGTCTGCCGAGTCGTCATGCCAGTCGCCACATGCACGCTCATTCTTCGTTTGTGCTTCTTCCAGGTCTTCGCAGATCACGCGAGCAGCGTAGTCCCCGTCGACGTCCCGCGAACCTCCCTCTGGAACTTGCGGCGAAGATTTGTCTACTTTGGCACCTCCGTCACCAGCATCTTCAAAGGTGAGAAATTCTCTGAACCATGAACCAAAAATTCTTCACCCTGGGTTGCAAAATCCTAAACCTTGAATTCTGACTTCTAGATCCGAAACCCTAAATCCTAAACCCTGAACCAGCCTTCACTGTTGCACTCAGTGGTGCTCAAACCAACATCATCTAACAAGTGTACTGGTGTTTGACCAGGCATGTCCCAAGAAGAGATCCAGTGCTGCTTCAAGAAAGGTACGTGAGCCAAGGCCACAGAACCAGAACCTTAAACCCTAAACCCTAGCTAAACCCTAAAAACCTCTTGGTGCGTGAGATGTGCAGGGTATGTGTGTGTGCGAGCCATGGACCACAGGACCAGGCAACCGAAGCTGTTGGCCGCCAGGCTGCACCAGTCAGGAGCCAAGATTGTGGCCGCTGCCACGCGAGGAAGAAGACGACCCGGACCCCAAAAAACAACAACGTGATGTGCACATGATATTCCCAGGACTGATGTAATCGAGCGCAAAGACACAAATGTTTTGTGAACCTTCCTGCTCTTTTTGTTTCTTCTTTGTGTTGGAGCAACCTTACATTATTTGGAAACGAAACGAAGTACGCTTTCAATTTGAAGTTCAAACTCCATGTGAAATGAAGGTACCGCAAACAAAAGTCTCTATTCCTTCCACAATGAGTAGTATATAATGGTTTTTTGTGACTACGTAATATTTTTGTAACTTGTCGAGGTTACAATGACTCGATGAATATCGGACCAAGATAATGGTTTTCATTTTTTTCAGATTTTTTTTCACATCATAACTTTAAAGATTTATATTTTATTTGAAAAGAATGAAATCGAAGTAGGATTTTTGTAAAGTGTTCATATTCTTCACTACATGTAGATTGGAATCTACAGTTGAGGTCTTCAGATATCAGCCTTCAAGTACAAGTCTTGGTACCATTAGCAGTCACCTTGTTTTGAATTTGTATTATCGGCTGAAACTGAAAAGCAATTGTATTATCCAATCTTTAAACAAACATGTGGTTTATATTTTGATCAGACAAATTAGGATTCATCAAATCTTATCTTGATAGTTTTTGATTTTGTTATATGAGGAAGGGAACACTATGCATTACAATTACAATGTGAATTAATACCGGTGCTGAACCTAATAGCCTATTTGTTATTTGAACAAAAATTATAGTGTTAGAAGGCTTAATACATTTGTTTGCTAATCTTTGTAAGAAATTTCTTGTCATTTGTAAATGGGACTAAACAACATTAAAAATCCTCTAAAATTAGTAGTATTAAAACAGTCATCTAATTTGATTAATTATATCTATTAAATCCCTAAAGGCCCACAACATTTTAGCACCCAAATTCAATGGGAATTGCCAGTTTTACAATGCATTCAATACAACACGCAAATAGACATAGTTTTTACATATCTAACCGTAGGATCTTGTACTAGGATTGTACAACTATATGTGGTACAACTTCTGTTTAGTCTGACTGCATAGATGAAAAGATATTAGCCTTTGAAAAGAGACATAAACTCTTCTTGAGGTCATACTATACACCTTCAACAAACTTCAACCACCTTCTATTGCAACTATTTGCAATACGGTCCATTTTCTAGTTTAAGGATCATGTTAGGAATATGTGCACCAAATTTTAGAAGTAGAAGAGGGGTAGAAGATGTCCTTAAAAATCCTCCAATGCAACTATATATGTGCTGAGAATTAACAATGCACTTCAAGTTTTGCATATATCATATCCTTCTTATATTTTTGAAACTCAAAAATCCATACAATAGATGCTAAGGTTTCCATTTTCTTTCCAAGAGGGATTTTAAAAAAAAAAAATGGACATATAATCAAATTTTGTATTCATTTTAGAATTAATTAAAGTTTTGCTACCTAGCTTGTTATATGTCACACTAAATTGCTGCACCCTTTGTATTTGTTAGTGAAAAAAAACTATAACTTTTGAACCGTAAATTGGATTTCTACAAAAACTATGTAGAGCAGCCTCATTATGGATAACTTAGTGAAACGTGAATCTGGTCCTTGGAAACAGACATTGCTCATGAGGTATTTATTGAACCTGGAGACCTCGTGTTCTCCGCTAAGTAGTTGTTGTTTCAGGTCGGTGTTGTGTCCATCGTCAGGCGTGCCCAGAGGTTAGTAAATAGTGGAGTGTGTCGACGTACTTGCAGCCTCGACTAGTCCTTGCAGCAACGTACTTGCAGCCTCTGGTCCTTGACGCAATGTACTTGCAGCATCAAACAAAAGGCGCTCTGGTCCAACGACTTGAGAACTCGTCTCCTTGTCATTTGCCATAAAGTCCTGCATTGGCTTTGGGAGCTTGGTAACCTACCTGATAATTTGATTTGCAAATTGATGCTGACAACTTCTGAGTGGTTCCACTTGTTGTTTGTAGGCAAAGATGGGACCCAATTGCTTATCATGTAGATGGAAGATTACCAGCAGCTCACAAACATTCCCTTCAGGATGTCATGATGTGTTAAAATTTTACCTACCGCTATCGGCACTAATGCTCAGACACAAAGTACATATGATGACACACATACAGACACGTTCTATCCCTACACAGTTACAGGATAAACGCTCTAATTGAGTTCTTCTTTATTCAATACAAATGGTCTAATAGCTGAACTAAATGTCTCACACACAACTCTTGTTAACAAACTACTAATGCTCCTAACTCACTTACAAATGCACAAGCTCACACTAAAAAGACAAAGCAAACAACGTCTCAAAAAATAGTAGTAGTAACGAGAGAGACAAGCTGACGTCATCTTGAACCCTAGTCGAAATGACGTGTAATTCTCAGTTGACAGAAAAGGATGAAGTCATCATGGATGAACTTCAAGCACCATGTGCATCAACATGCTGCTATCAAATTCCCAGGCAGGTGTCACTTTTGAATACAATATGATTGTACAGTATGATTGTTTAAACACCGAGGGTCACCAAGTAGGAGGTTGACTTGCAGCATTGTATTGGTTAGCGTCAGTGTTTAAATTGGTTTTTTTTTTGTTTTTGGTGCCAGTCTGGCAACCTTATTTTTTTTTTAAGTGCAAATTTGGCTACATAGTTTTTTTTTGGGGGGCTGCAAAGTTTTTCTGGTCATCAATGTCTGGCTATATGTGCTTTTTTTTTGTGGCCATTTCCGGCGACAACTCGCAATATCGGCAAAGCTAGTCTGGCAATAACAAAAAATTCTACCACAATTTGTCTGGCAAGGCAGCCTCAAAGTCGAGATGAACACCGGCAAAAATAAGTTACAACTTCAAATTTCGAAGCTTCTACAAGTTACAACAAACAAGGTACAAACATAGGCTAAAACTTACATGTTTAAAACATGCAAGATTACAACAGATAAATCACAATTCAACCTTCATGCAAACTAGTAAGAGCAAGTAACAACAAATAATAAGAGAAACCAGTAAAGGCTCTGAACTCGACCAAGGCTGAGGTGATCAAGTATAGAATCGGCCTTCCATCCAGCGTAAGCTGGCATTAATCAATAGAAGTAGATACAAATAGAACTTCGATATGCAAACTTGAAGTACTAAGAAATGAATTGCAATAAACAAAGTGATACACCCATATTTGAGCACTTCAATGTTCGGTCGCCAAGTGGTGTCTCAGCCCAATTTCCTCCCCCATAATTATAGTAGCTAGAGCAAAGCTCAAAAAGGAGAAAAAAAAGAAAAGAAGGAAGAAAGGAAAATAATAATAAAAATAAATAAAATAAATAAAAATAAAATAGAAAAAAATAGTGAAAAAATAATAATGGAAAAAAAACCAATCACATTCGAGCTAGACAACATGGGTTAGCATTAAACTACTGGAACGTCAACCTATCCAGACTCCAGAGTACATCAACTACCAATCATAGTAGAAAAAGAACAATGACTGAAGAGGCCTCATATACAACTTGTATGATATAAGCAAGCACTAAAAGGGTCTAAGCATGTTCAAGTTTACATCATTGTATATTATTCAGCATGGGCCGATGTGCAAAGTCTTCGCATAATTAACCATGAACTGAAATCCAACTCTCATTGTCCAAGGTTGTGACCTCATCGCACGTAATTGAGAAGAAGTGGGCTTTCTTCATGACTTGCCGAGTCTTCTCTTGCACTTGTGCGTACAAACACTCTGCTAGTTGCCACCCAGCTGTGCCGTTCCAATGCTTAGTGGGCGGCTTCGGCACATGCAGAAATTTCATTAGCAAATGCAAGGCCGCATATTCTTCCATAGGACGTCCCTCATGTAAGAAATGCAACAATGTTGCAAACTGCACCTTCTTGCGTGTTCGTTCACCCTTGACAACACATACTTGCTCAGCGACAGTAGTGCAACCACGTGAAGCGTATGCCCTCTCATATCTGGCATGCTTACAATTCTTATCAACATACCACTGACCCTTCTTCACACCAATACGAGGCATGTCTTTGTGTGCTTTACGCTTGCGTGCGTGTTTCAGCAAAGTGTCCCATTTGGCGCCCAAAGTAACGTCACGCCCCCTCATCACACTACAACACACACAGAGTACATCCTCATATAGACCATCGACTCCTATGTGGAGCTTTGCCCACGACAACTTGGCTGCCCAACTCTCTTGAAAACACCTAGGAGCCTCGTAAGACTTCTTGGTCTTTTTCACAGCTATCGGTCCTCGAGTTAAACGCCCATCCTCATCAGAGGATAAGTTCTCAGAGACCGACAACTTCGCTTCCCCTTGTTAAAGGGACTAGCAGTAGAGAGATTGGAACCATCAGACAAGATTGCAACTACTTCGACACACTCAGACGTAGACAACAAAGTCACTAGCGGCGCTACAGTGCCCACAACGTCTATCAGCTTCACGGTCGGGTTAGACCTACGACGATTCACTTCAGATTTTGCCTTACGTCGGCAATGAGTGTTGCAAACAGACATCCCCTTACTATTGCTTGACGTTCCAAGTTCGGATGTGCAAGCCTAAACAGACGCACTTGAACTTGCGGCCCCAGACTCACACTCTGTAACTCCTTTCGGAAGAAGCCCACTAGTTGAATCTGACCCAGTGCTCGAGACTCTTGCATAGTATCTATGTAGTGCGGATCCAGGAAACATTGTGAAACAGGCAGAAAAAGAAAACACTAAAGACGTTCAGAAATGCAGTGCATGCAGTGCACGCAGACTCAAAGGTGATCAGACGCCGAAAAATGCAAACATGACAAAAATCACCGAGTAAGAATGCAGACAGGAAGTATGTTGAAGGCAACCAGGCTCTGCTGCAATCAAAGATTCAGACGTCTAGCAATGCAGAGGCGGCGGAAATCACGGACAAACAATGCACAGGTAATAGTTCAAACACACAGACATGCAAAAGATTAGAAGCAGAGGAATTCAATCGCTGATTTGTCGTAGAACTTGGAAGCAAAAAATTGCCACTGATCATTGCACTTTCAAGAGACTTGTCACTCAGGATTCCTGAACAGATACAAAACAACGAGTTTAAACCAGCATTTAAAGGAAGCCAAGATCCCAAACAAGATTAGTTGTGTACAATCTCATGAAATTAGCATGAATAAACTACTTGCTCTTGCATAGCCCACTACTCTCAAGAAAATTAGAAACATAAAATAAAGTATCAACATACGTTAATTGCAAGGAACAAGATGGCGACATACAATAAAAAAAATGTTACAAGTGAGGCAAAATGTACCGACATAGACAGAAATAATCATGTAAAAAGCTGGCGACAACAACCTCAAGCCCATCCGTATTAGAAGAAGGAGATCAATCCACGTGGCAAAAGTTTGGAATATGGATGGCTGAGATGGTGCCGACTGGCGACATGACCTATAATTATTTTTCTTTGCTATACAAAGCAGCTGGCGACAAGACAGGTAAAGCCTGTGACAGGTGGGAAAGGTGGGCAAAATCAGTCCCCCCATGGCCAAAATTTAGCGATGGCCACTCAAGCTTTTCACATTGATTATCGCTAATTTCAGAGTTTCCTCTTTTTTGTTTGTTTTAAAGGCTCCATTTTGCCTCAAACAAAATTATTGGTTAGCGTGCATGTTGTGCGTCAATGCATTATATGGATTTCTGCTTTTTTTTGCTATCTGACCTTTGCTATTTGTGTGGGTGTAGATGGGAAGCTTTCCTCAATCGCAGGTGTGGTGTTCCTCGTCCCCTGTATGTGAGTCGCTCCTTTGCATTGGTCCTTTTGTTTTAGCCAATACCAGGAAAAATTCCTTCATTTTCAATTTCTTCGTGATTTCTGCCCTGCAATACATGATCACGCATGATTGTGTTTAGATGTGAAAGTGTCTACTCTCAAAAGGAGGAAGTAGTTCTATCCTTCTATTCCTTTGTCCCGTGGACTTAGGTTTAGAGGTGGAACGAATAGACACTTCATTCACGCCAGTCTCTTTTGGAGACCGGAGTTACTCTTTTGTTTAGATGTGAATGTTTTTTTTGTTACTTATGGAAGGGATTGGAATGGCTATAGCTAGCAGGAGTAACTTCCATTCGCAAAAGAATTCCCGACCGAAGGTTGTATCATTCGGCATTACTATAACTCTGTTCGATATGGCCTCCATTATACAAATGCTTTGTATCAGGGCGTGAACTTCCTTGATCCTGCCCAAGATGGATCCTGTTTGAGCTTGGGATTGAGTGTTTGAAGAAGTTGATGTTACTGTTGTCTTTTGCGTTACTTAATTTCATCCATTAGATTTCAATAGTTACCTTCTTGTCAAAAGTATCTTGATGTCTGTTCAAACTGGCAGAGCAATGCCGGTGACATGCGTTGAGTTCGATGCCCAAGTAAGTAGCACTGACATCTCTGTGTGGCTTGATATTTCAGACATTTATAAATTTAGTCTTACTTCACGAACTATTCTAGAAATATAGTGGATTTCTATCTCTAATGCCGAAATAGCCTTTTTCTATTCCATATTATTGAATATTGAATGTCGCTGACGTCATGCTGCAGAGTGTACATGTAGCTTCTGTCAACAATAGAGGATGCCTTTTTGTACACGATTTTGAAACCTTGTACTACACTTCTGGAGGTGAGGTTTTAGTTGTCCTTGAAGTGCGCTAGACATTCTTTAAATTGAGTAGTGTGTTTCATTTTCGTATAAAATATTGTGATACGTTTGAAGCTGCTAAGCTTAAAGATGCCACAGGTCGTGAAGCAGACAGTGTGAAACCAACTGTTCATGTGCATACGAGGGACAGACTTCAGGTTGTGCAATAAAATCCCCACAACCAGGATAAGGTATTTGGATATCTACCTTCTTTTATAATGCTTTGTAGGCAACATTGTGTAACTCCTCAGAAATATTATTTATTCTGTAAGAAATGTCTCAGCAAGGTAGAAGTAGTGTGAGAGTTCCCAGCTCATCGTGTGAGTGGCTGAAAATATGGATTTAGGTGGCATGCGTGGCATCAGGAAGCAGCCAAATATATCTCTATGATATAGCAAACTACTCCCAAGATTCAAGTGAGATAAGCATTTTACCTACGGAGCGACTTTAAGAAGCGTATTCTGCATAATCCTCCCAATACCGTTGTTCTAGAAGAGTGTAAATGTTCTCTATTTTTAATCTCGTCAAATTCTTTGTTTCTCGTCATATTTGGTGTTCATTGTAAATTGCCCTTGTGTGTTACCTTCAAACACTGCAATTCAGACCAAGATATTTAACAAAACAAGATGATAGTCTAAATGATCTCTCCTATTCTACAATTGACAAAGACATGTATATCGTTGTGCCTATAGATTTTGATTTTGAGTTTGGTATAGTTTTTAAAATTACACTAGACTCATATTTGTGGCACATTCAAATGTGTAATTCTTCAGGATATTTGCTTGTGGGAACAATTATAATATCCATGTTTGGGATCGACGCGTTGGAAAACTGCCAACAATGTGCCTTCCTGCACCCATAGGCGGAAGAGATATCTCCTCTCTCCAGCTCTTAAGAGATGAGCATGTAACGAAACATCTCAAGTTCCGTGTCACAGACTAATTCCTAGACCTCAATTGATAATTATTCCAGCTATACTTGGTTCTCTTTTTCAGTGTTTCTCTTTAATTCACTAGATTAGAGTAGTGCTTTGATTAGTCTTAAATTTTTCTTGCTGTAAGGAGCAGGGTCGTTCTGGCGTTCGTCCATTCGGTAGTGTCCGTCCGTCCGCCTGTTCGTCCAATAGAGGTTGTTGTCCGTCCGATAAGGGTAAACGCTAGTTTGACCATGACTAGAGGTAAATCAATTTATCCACTGCCACAAAGGCAACTATGTGGCTGACACGTCGACTACAGGGTTGTGCACGTACGAACAAGGGCTGGGCGCGTACGCCAAAAAATTTAAAACTAAATTTTTATTAGTATTATTTTTTTGTTCGCGCCCAGCCCTTGTAAGCATGCGCCCGACCTTTTGGATCGGGTGCGAACGAACAAGGGCTAGGTGCGTACGCCCGAAAAAAATAAAAAATTATTGGCCCTATGCGCCTAGCTCTTGTACGTACGTGCCCAGCCCCTTGAGGTATATGCCAACCCCTCTAGGAGAAGCACCCAACCCCTTTGGCGACGTGCCCAACCCTTTAAGTATGCGTCCGATCTCTTGAGGCACGCGCCCAACCCTTTTCAATTCGCACCCGACATTTTGAGTATGCACCCTACCTTCTTAGCTACCCGCGGAACCTCTTTAGATACGTGCCCAACCACTTGAAGTACGGGCCGAACCCTTGTAAGCATGTGCCTAACCTTTTGGATTGAGCGCGTACGTACAAGGGTTGGGCGCGTGCGAGTTTTTTTTGTTCTAGGGACGCGCTTAGCCCTGGTAAGCATGCGCCTCACCTTTTGGATTGGACGCATAAGTGCAAGGGCTGGGCGCGTACGCCTAAAAAATATTTATTTATTTTCATTTTTATGTTTGGTACGTGCCCAGCCTTCGTACATACGCGTCCGACCCTTTTGAGGTACGTGCCGGACCCCTTCAGGGACGCGCTCAACCCCTTTAAGTATGCACTAGACCCTTTTTAGTACGTGCCCAACCCCTTTAGGTACTCGCCCAACCCCTTCAAGTATGCGCCCGGCCCTTTTTAGTACACGCCCGATCCCTTTAGGTACTCGCCCGACCCCTTTGAGTACGCGCCCAACCCCCATTCAGCAAATGCGCCCACCCTCCAACGCGCGCGCGACCCAATGGGTACGCGCTCGAGATTATGGGGCAAACAATCGAAGGAGGATCGCACATTAAAGGGTCGAGCCCACAACTTGGAGGGTCGCACGTGCGCGCTCTTGAGGGCCGCACACTCTTTTAAATTTTTAAATTTGAATTTTAATAATATTTGGGCAGAAGCGCCTCTACCGCACACACGACCCTCTACCGTACGCGCGCGACCCTCCAACTAGCAAACTCGATTCTCCATTGTGCGATCCTCTTTGAATCGCTTGCCCCATAATTCCCCCTTCTTTTCCCCCTTCCCTTTTCACTGACTCGCCCTCACTCCTTGTATACCCGCCTACTCTTCTTTTGTAGTGACCCGCCCCTCTTATATAATCGCATGCCTCCTTGCACACTTATCAATCTCCTTTGCATACATATCCATGCTCAACACGAATACAACTCGTCCTCTACTATTTTGTGTTTTTTAAATTCCTTAATCTCGTTGAATTCTTGCTACTGGCATAATGAAGATGTGGACCATGTATATGCCTCTTTCCTCCTTGTGCCCACCTTTCCTAAGCTCTTGTCAACCCCTTGTATGTATAATGTTGATTCCTTTTCACTTATATCATCTATTGTCTTTCCTTGATTAAAAGTGTCGTCATTAACTATTATTGATTTCAAAGATTGTCAAGGTGTGTATTTTTTTGTTTACTTTTGGCAATCATGTACACAAAATCATTTATACTTGGCCATGGGCTATGGCCTTCTTAATTAACAAGGACTGCATCAATTGTCCATGTAATAATTGAATCAAATATTGTAAATGCCATTATAGACTCTAATTTCTTTTTAACCATAGAATGTGTCTTGTGTTCTTTCTTTTTTATTTAAGCAATTGACACAAAATTAATTGTAATGATACTAAGTAGAAGTTGATGCATTCAAATGTAAACGTAAATGTTGTATATGCATCTTCATTCCTTATACAACTTGCTGAGATTTGACACCTACTTGCCACATTAGTAATGTCAGATGGAAATAGACATCCGACATTACTAATGTAGCAAGTAGGTGGTGACTTGGATTGTATTCCACTAATTCCTTAGTAATACATTTGAGACAAATTACTACCTCACCAGAAAATAACCTAGCGTAGTAATATATTTTATAACTCAAAAATAATCCATGGATAATATTATTAAATTATTGACATGGATGGATGCCCATTTCCATCCGACATTGTTGATGTGGCAAGTAGGTGATGACTTGGATTGTATTCTAATAATTCTTTAATAACACATTTGAGACAAATTATTGCGTCACTCAACAATTGCTCAACACAATAATGTACATTATAACTATTGATTAAAATGTTGGCACTTTGGCTAATTTGTTGACGTGGATGGATGGGTTTTGTTAGGTACTACTAACTTGGATTATTTCTTAGTCATTCATTAGTGATACATACAAAAAGAATTATTTTGTCACCAAAAAACAACTAACCATAGTGATATATATTATAACGAACAACTAAAACACTAATACTTTGATTAGTAAGTGTGAAGAGTAAACATGTCCTATTAAATTATTAGTAATACATTTGAAAAAAATTATTGTGTCACCTAATAAAAAGCAATTGTTGTAATATATTCTCTAAATAAAAGAACAACTTGTTGATATTTTTTTAAGATATAAGTGACATAGATGAATGTCCATTTCCGTTGGTAGTACTGATGTAGCAATTAGATGGATGACTTGGATTGTATCCTAGAAATTTATTAGAATTATAGTTGAAAGAATTATTGTATTGCTAGATATAAACTAAAAAATAACTTCTTACCAAGAATTTTCTACGTGGTATTTAGAATTCTTTTCAATTTTGCTGACGTAGAGGGTTGCGAAGCTCAAGGTGGAAAGGTGAAGCCTCCCTCATTCTATAGTATTAAAATGATGGAAGAAGTAATTCTGTAGTTATTGTTTACTGTTGTAATCATTCTGCAAATTATCACAATTGTTCCATATTGATTTTCAAAACTTGGTCTCTTCTTCTAATTTAACTAGCAACATTTTTTTCTTGCACTGGGCATTTATGACCCTATAAGTCAACAGGGGCTCCCCTTCTTTACAATGCTTTGGGGCTAGGGTTTCTTAGGGTTAGTTTTAGGGTTCCAACTCTTAGAATTAGGATTTATTAGGGTTAGGGTTCAAACTCTTAGGGTTCCTATTATGTACCTTCTACTTATTCTTTTATTATTTTCTAGTGACTCATAGGTTATTCTCTAATTAAAATTTATTTATTTATCATGCAAGTTATTTTGCTTGAGTTTATGTATAGAGAAGAACTAAGGTCTTAAATGGAGGGCACGTGTGACTTGTGTTGTGGGATTGTGGGATTGTGCAGAGGAACACAAATAGAGCACCAAAGAATTGGATCCAACAAAGAAAGACATGGAGGACTTTAAAAAGATGAGAGCCACTTCCATGTAATTTTTCTATAATTTTTGCATTGTTTTGTCATTTTTGTAGTTGTTTCATGGTAATTCTACAATTATAGTGTACCAATTTTGTAGTCATTATATAATCATACTTTTGCCATTTTGTAGCTGTCTTGGAGTAATTCTATAGATATCGTGTATTAGTTATTTAGTCATTATATAGTAATACTTTTGCATGCTTTTGTGCACGGTACGTTCACTCCAAAAATAGACCTCATATATATAATGTTGGATGCTGGTCAATACAAGATTACTACAGTGATCAAATGAACTCACTACAAAATAACTTTCTAATCACTACATAAGAAGTAGCAAATACCTAATTGATCACTAAAAGATTACTATGCAATCACTAAGATAGCAACTACACATTAAATCTTGATAATTGAAAAAAATATCTAGAAAACAGCTATACAATAACCGTACAACAACAGCACAATAACTATACAACAACACCACAATAATTATAAAATAACTAATCATGTGCATATCACCCATAAAGAGAAATATTTTACTACAAAAAAAAGCTTACAAATTAACAACAATATGTTTAATAATACAAAACATTAAGTGTAAAATAACTATACAATACACTTATTGACCTCATTCAATGAAACATTGCCATGTATTGGTAAGTGAATCCTAGAAAAAACATTAACTACAAATGAGAAGATAACATGTAAGCTACTACATAGGATTACTTCTCAATATAGGAACCATCTCATCATTGATGTCAAATGTCACCTCAAATTCGACGTTACATTGAAATCCACCTCATTAGTCACTTCAAATTCCACATCACACTTAAATCCACATCATTAGCCACCTCATCATTCTTTGAGAATGATACTCCACGCAGGCAAATGGATGAAAAACTAATGTCCACAGCAAAAATAATAACTACGGAAATCAATCAATCACTCAAAACTATTACAGTGGCCAAACAAAAAAAATCTCAATAATTCTTTAGTAGTAAGCATTGTCATCTACAGTGCAACAATAACTAAAAATACTAGTAATTCAAACCTTATCTCCCGCAGTGCTTGAACTCACTTCGACATAATGCGCTTTCGGTTGGTTGTATAGCTCTGCGAGGACCTTGCAAACCACCTCAACTTCATTCCATTTGGCATCAAACACTTCCCACCACCTATCGGGCAACGACACTTTGAACTTCCGAGCCGCAATATAAACAACTCCACATGCAACAACCTCACATTTGAAGCGCACACAAAGTGTGCTACGAAAACTGTCATTGGCAAGATTCCACGCCACTTGCATCAGCTCCGCGAGCGCATCGAGCACCTTCAAATAGGCAATGATAAACTTGTGAGGATGTTCTACGTGACAAACAAACCCCATCTCCGTCAAAAGAACTTTCTCGGTCGTGATCAAGTCGGCCTCCAAGAGCTCAAGCGGGGCATCTTCTCGCCAAATCTGTTCCATGTCGTTAAAACTCTGCAACACTTTGTGGATTCTTCGAGGGCTTTCCTCCAATTTTGCTGCTAGCCATATGCAACTAGCTGCCACCTTCTTCACGTTGAATTCTACAAACGAACTTTTGCAATAAAACCGATGAAACAACACCTGCCCCGTCACCATCACTGCTTGCGGCAAGCGCAAGTGTATGCCACTCTCCTCCACAAGCTCGCAGCCGAAGCGACGCAGCATGTATTCCGTGGCGTTGTTGATGCCATCTTTGTGAGACGGCGAGTCGGCAAGCTGATCCTCCGAGACGTAGAATGTGTCAAGCCCAGTATAGATCATTTGTCCTCTCTCTCCCCTCGTTGTGCTTATGCTTGTTGTAGTGATTGTTCACATGAACGTGCTCATATGCAAGTGATTTTTTTTGCAACTATGTGGCAATGCAGAGATTGACAATCATACCAGTGCGTTCACTAAACCCTTGTTGTCCCAAACAAGGCAATATAGTTTCACAAAAAGTAAAAGTCTAAAATAAAAGGATCAAAGTAAAAGTGTAAAATCTTCCAGAAAGTAAAAGTGTCGAAGGAAAAACACTAAATCAAGCCTCAAAATGTAAATTGAGTTCCCACTGCCCTTTATAAAAGATAATATTGTCCTTATCAGTCACATATTAAACAAAACCGTTACCCTTCAGAGTCTGCAACTGAAGTTATAAATCATGACACTTGCATCATCCAAAGTATCAAATTCCATACAAAGTGCTTCTGAAGATATGGACAACTTCTGCTAGGAAGTTTGAAGGTACAAAAATGATATTCCTAAATAGGTTCTGGGTTCTGGACGCTAGCATCATCATATTTTCGAACCCTGTGGAAGAGGAATATTAACCCCTAAAGGCCCAAGGCATTTTTACAGGAGAAACATTTTTACACGAGAAACACTTCAAAACTGCTTGTTCTAGTGTAATAAGTAAAGAGGGAATTAAAAAATTTTATTTCTACATCTAACCGTAGGATCTCAATAAATACTTGTTTAATAATGTCCTCACAAAATTTCATAAACTTTGACTGCACGGATTGAAAGATTATAGTATTTGAAGTAGAGAAAACATGTCATTTTCTTCCCTGCGTTGAGTGGATTAGCAGAGTTTGACTTCACTTGGAATCAAGTTTTTGCACTACACAAGGTCTAAAAGCATTGCGTTAATCTTGATGTTATTATCTTGTACACCAATTTCAGAAGTCGGGGAGGGGTATAGCATACTCAAAACAATTGTGCAAGGAGTGGAGGTTCAAAAATTGCCAATTTACGTTTTAATTTTTTGTGAACAAAATATAATTGAGAATGAGAATCCAAATGGTCAATAAGAAGGTTTACACCACATCTTGAAGTAGAAAAAATAAAGTTAAAAAAATATAAAGAGCTCTAAGTTTTATGCTGAAAATATCATCAGCAATTGCTTGAATTCAAGACGTTCTTCAAACCAATCATAAACTTTATTGAAATAGAAATGCTTTTATATATTTCTTCTCTAAAAAGCCTATATGATAATTTTTATTTGTACGGATTAAATGTAAAAAATATACATAAATACTAGATATATTTATTTTCTACATAGATATATAATTATTTATCATTTTATCTCAAGTTAGCTTCTTTTTATTTATTTATTTTATAAGAAATATTTTCCTTAAAATTTTTCTTTTGATTTTTTTAATATATCATCATGCTACTAAAATCATAACCTGCGCACTGAACCACGCAGCGATCAACCACGCAGTCAACCGTACAATGATCAACCACGCAGTCAACCGTGCAGTGAACTACAGAAACGTTGCGGTTAACCGCGCAGTTAATTGCGCAATCAACCGTGCAATGAATCATGTTACCTTTTTTTTTTTATAGTTTGTAATATAAAAACTACATTAAAATGGTTGGACTAATGCGTTGCAAAGCAAGCGCCAATTGCTAGTAATAATATTAATAAAATAATATTATTCAAAGATTTTCTTGTTTGAATTTTAATAAAATTAACTAAAAATTAGATTTTTACTTTATTTTCATGCTCTCATTGGTGTCTTAAGCATATCTTTGGCAAAAAAGAACAAGAAGAACAAGAAAAACATTGATCTCCTTGCTTGAAAAAATGTCTATTTGTTCCACCACTAAAAAAATGCCTAGTGGACAAAGGATAGAAGTTCTTTATTCATATATTATAATTCCTTTCAAAAATTCGAGATCTCTGATATTTTTTGAAATTGGTTGAGACGTACACTGAAATTGATGTTTAGTGTAGTGGTACAAATAGTGTACTTACCCTAGTACACTATTTGTAAAAAAGTTGACAATTGGTGTCACAGTGCTTAAGCTCTAATTTCCAACGGGCAACCCATGCTTCTCCTCATTTGCACCTTTCAAATGGCCATTACTCATTCAAATATTGTTCGAATTGGGCACATGAGGTGTTTTTTGACATCTACATTTTTTGTAGATGTCAAAAAACACCTCATATGCCCAATTCGAACAATATTTGAATGATTAATACTCTTTAGAAGATTGCTGATAAGATAGTCTAACAGCATTTGACTTTTGGACCCATTTTTTATACTTCTACTATTGATACCCTAAATGTGTACAAGTGAAACAAATGATTTTGCAATTTGTACAAAAATTGACAAATAGTGTAGTAGTTGGCATTTAGAGTACGGATATGTCACTACACTAAATACCTCGTTTGCAATTGGTGTATGGATTTGCATTAAATAGTGTATACTACACTAAACATCAATTTTAGTGTAGTTTGTTAATAATGACGTTAAGGAAATTCCACACCTTTGACAAAGCACATTGAAACAATGACCTGTAAGGGTATCATGGATGTTAGAAAATTATTTATTTTTTATGTTTATTAAATAGTAAATTTAATTAATTAATTGATGTTTTGCAAATTTTTCCCCAAATTTAAATCATGGAATAGATTCAAATTTTTATGGTTAGTTACTAAAATTAAACTATCCACCTCCATCAAAAGCAACTCAAAGGAAAAAAATCAACACAAATCTTTTAGATTGTGAAAAAAAGTCCCTAGTTACTACAGAGTTTAAGGAATGAATATGGTGGTCTATCAAAAAGGGTTCATTGGTGTACATGCATCATCCAGTTGAGATGAGCAACATGATTGCCTATTTTTGCCTAGCAAAAGAAAGAACTATTAGTTCAACAACTGCATGTAGAATACGCAATTGAAATACTAAAAACAAACTTGACAATAATGACAACACACAATAGATACAAATTAATGAACTATAGAAGATCAGATTGTTACTTAGTTGTTAACCTCGATCATAGCATTAAAAAAGTATGTAATGGTTTGCCAAAGTTGGTCTTAGAACCACTATCCTCATTGGCAAAGAAAAGATGTAGTCAGTAGAGTGCATCTAGTATCACCTCGATTCATGCAATGTGGCACAGGTTGCCCTCTCAAACAAAAAAATATTTGTATAGGGTGAGGCCCTGGCGGGAGGGCCTCGCGGGCTGAGAGGTGCCCATGACTGAGCTAAATGGACTGGAGCAGATTTGTGGAATACTTAGAAAATCAGGGATCCTTTTGGAGGGCCCTCGGATCCAAGGGTGATCTCCAAGGGTCACTAATTTTTAGAGAATTTCAAGAAGCCACCTTACACCAATTCATATCACTCAAGCCCCGGCCCTCAATACATCTTCCACATAGCCCCCATAGTAGCCCTATTTACCACCTGGGTCCCCCTCAAGCACCCATCTGCGCTCACCCAAGCCCTCCCCATGCACGTACTCCAAAAGAAGATCTATGCTCACTTCCATGACTTCCGGAACTTCTTGGAGTGGCTGATGCAAATTCTAAAAAAATCAGTGACCCTCTAGGAGTGCCTCGGATCCGAGGCCCATCGCGAGGGGTCATGTAATTTTAAAAAAAACTGGAAATATACTCTTGTACCTAAATTATCGAAGCGGGACCGGTACGCGCTGCGGACGTACCCGCAGTGGCTCGGGCCATTGATCGGAGTGGTGCGTGCTGCAACCCACGCCATCGAGCGCGAGATCAACTCCGTGAACGACAACCCAATCATCGACGCCGCGAGAGGGATTGCGCTCCACGGCGGGAACTTCCAAGGGACACCCATCGCAGTTTCCATGGACAACTTGCGGCTCGCGGTGGCGGCTATCGGCAAGCTCATGACGTTTGCACAGTTCAGCGAGCTCGTGAATGACTACTACAACGACGGCTTGCCCTCCAACCTCTCCGGGAGCCCAGATCCGATCCTCGACTAAGGCATGAAGGGCGCCAAGATCGCAATGGCGTCGTACCTCACCGAGCTGAACTACCTCGCCAACCCGGTCACCACGCACGTCCAGAGCGCCGAGCAGCACAACGAGGACGTGAACTCCCTCGGGCTCGTGTCCGCGCGCAAAACCGACGAGGCCGTGGAGATTCGAAAGCTCATGAGCTCGTCGTTCCTGGTGGCGCTATGCCAGGCCATCGACCTCCGCCATGTGGAGGAATTATCCATGCAGGCGGCCGTGAAGCAGGTCGTCTCGCCAGCAGTCAAGAAGACACTGTTCGTGAGCAAGTTCGGCACGCTCCTCCCGTCACGCTTCTGCGAGAAAGACCCGCTCGTCGTCGAGCGCCAACCCGTCTCCCCTATGTTGTAATGTACGTTCATTAGTTTTGGATGAATTCTGTTAGTTAGGGTTTGTTCATCTCTTTGCTATTTCCTCCTGACTCACGTCAGTGTTTTTGTCTTTCCAGTGTAAACATACAGGCACGTTGTTCGTGGTAGCTTGTAGAGACGTTATGGATTCCTGTAGTGTTTAGTTGTTTAGACCTTGATGTAATCAGTTAGTAGATTGTGAATAAAGAAGAGCTCTATTAGGAGCATATATTCTGGAATTCTGAGAATATTGTGTATGTGTCCTTTTGAGTGTCTCTGAGTATTTAGTAATGTGAAGTTATCTGTGCGATAGAAATCAACAGGTTATGGGCCGTGTCTCCAGTTTTCTATCGCAAGCTTTCTTTGGAATTTTCTTTATTTGGAGATACCACCACTTGGAGCGCTATAATTTTTATGGGTTTTCTTGGGTTTTCCTCAAATCCAACCCGCGTCAGTTCAACACACCGTAGCGCAATATTGCGTTTATCGGAGGTATGTTTTTCCCTAAATTTTAGTTTTCTTTGATAGTAATTAAGTCTTAGCAAAGCTAGTTCCCAATAATTGTGCTGGTGGAGTAGTATTAGTGTGTCAGTGGAAGCGATTCTTTTTGTCATGGAGCGATCTGAAATGGCTGGGATAAAGGTGTTTGACGGAACTAAGTTCAACGTCTCGAAGAGCTCCATGGATATTTTATTTGCTTATAAAAAGGTTTCTAAGATTGTCAATGGTACTGAAGAGCGACCTGAAAATGGTTCTCCTCTTGAAGTGATTTCTGCCTGGGAAGATAGGAACAATCATGCTCGTATGTTAATAATGCAAGCAGTAACGTCTTTAGTTATGGAGGATCTTGTATCTTGTACCACTGCGGCTGAAATGTGGTCAAAGCTCCGATCCATGCATCAACTTAAATCTGCCGAGAACATTTACATGGTTCAAGCTGATTTTTACGATTATAAGATGTCTAAGACAGATTCTATTAAGAATCATATCAACCAGATTGAACACAAGGCCAACATTCTTAGGGATCTGGGCGAACCTTTAATCGACAGACAAGTGATTACCAAAATCCTTATGAGCTTACCCCCTGCTTATAATGGTGTTGTTGCCGCATGGGCAAATGTTCCGAGTGGAGAACAGACTGTTTCTTGCGATTACAACACGTCTATTACAACAGGAACACATTCTACACCAGCAGGACAAGGAAAATTCCACGGACTCTGCATATTTCACTAGAGCGCAACCAACTACGAGGAAACTATCAAAATTAGTGAAGAGAGAATAGGATGCTGCATATTTGAAGGAATTACAGTCATGGACCTATTGCTATAACTGTGGCGACCCAGATCATTGGTCCCGTGATTGTCCTCTCCCCCGGCCTGAACCTCAGACCCGGAATCATCGAAGTGCCAACTCGTCACATCCTGACTCCCGGAGTAATCGTAGTTTATATTCCTCCAATCCTGATTCTCGACGTCACAGGCCAAATTCCTCCTCATCTCATTACCTTCGTGATTCTCATCACGGTGACAGAGGAAAACGCCCTCTCCAACAAAGCAATGCATGCATTGTTTCTACTGTTCAATCTGAACATACCTCTGGCTCTTCTGAAGAAATGAGGAGTGATGACTCGTCTGGAGACGAATATGCATTCACCGTTATTTCAGATCACTCTGCCGCGTTATCTGTCACCGGTGATTCTGATCTTTGGTACGGTGACACTGGGGCTACGGAGCACATGACCGACAGGAGATCTTGGTTCTCATCGTTTACACCAATTTCTGAGGGTTCATGGCATGTTTCACTTGCAGATAATCGCCAGTTACCTGTACTCGGCAAGGATACGATACGTATCTTACGACGAATTAATGGTGTCGATAAGGAAGGATCTCTTGAGCAGGTTCTATATGTGCCTCAACTCAAGCGTAATCTATTTTCTATTGGCCTAGCGATTGAAAGAGGACTTTCTTTCACATCCAGTGGCACTACCTGTGAACTTCAAATTTGAGATGGAAAAGGTCCTGTGGTTCTTCAAGGAATTCGCCTCGGCAAGCTTTTCCTACTCTCTTTTACTGTTATCATTCCTTCTGATCTGGATTCATTCCCTCCAAGTCAGTCAATGGTTTTTACGGTTTCCTCCAAACCTTTGGTGACTGATTCACTTTTCTGGCATCAGAGGATGGGGCACATTAACCTTCCCACCATGAAGAAAATGTCTGTTCATGATTCTGTTCTGGATTTTCCTCTTCGAAACTTTGATGATTTCCCATCAGTCTGCACAGGTTGTGCCATGGGGAAACAACATAAGGCCACTTATCGCCATGATCCAAACAAGCTTAGATCTCGTACTCCAGGAGAGTTCTTACATGCGATGTCTCTGGAAAAAATGATGTTCCTTCCCTAGGCGGATCGACATATTACATTCTTGTTAAAGATGATGCCACTTCATTCCGATTCATTCATTTTGCTCATCGAAAGAATGAGGCCTTTCCTTTTTTCCAAAAGGTTACACGAATTGTCAAGCGCGATACAGGCAACTCAGTCAAGTATTTTAGATCCGACCGTGGCACAGAGTTTTGTAATCAGGATTTTGATGCTTTCCTCGACACTGAAGGAATAAAGCGCGAGACTAGTACTCCAAGGACTCCTCAACAGAATGGCTTTATTGAGCGTGATAACCGCACAATTTGTGAGGCAGCACGCAGCATGTTAATTGACATGAATATTCCAATATTCTTATGGGCGGAGGCGATCAGTACTGCTGTTCACCTTTTAATTCGAACAATCAATTCGCAAACATGATCATTGACCCCTTTTGAACTTTGGTATGGAGTCAAACCTTCCGTGGATCACTATCGCATCTTCGGTACACTTGCTTATGTGCTTATTGATAAGAAACATCGTCAGAAGTTTCAAGCCCGCAGCAAGCCAGTCCGGTTTGTTGGATGTAGTATGACCAGCAAGGGATGGCGATTTTGGGACGACGGTACGAATAAGATCATTGAAAGTTCTGATGTCATATTTGATGAACAAAGTGCTAAATATCCGGGTGACACTAAACCAGCTCATTCCCGATATGTCCTTTTTGATTTACCACCGCTACCGAGTTCATCTCAGCAACCTGTTCATCACCATGATATTTTATCTGCTGATGATTTATCCCCTGTTCCGAGTACCTCATTGGATCCAGTATTCACGACTCCAACTACAGTGGGAGCATCGCATCTTACGTCATCCACAGAGTCAACACCGATTATTTCTAACTCACCTCACTCTGAGCCTTTACGCCCCAGGTTTCGCTCTGTGTCTGCTTTATATGAGAACCTTGATGTGACTGATGCTCTCAATCATCACATTTCCTCACAGGAGCCAGCAACCAACATGAGTTACAGTTTTCTTGCTAATTCCGGTGCTGTTTTCATGGAACCACAGACCTACAAAGAAGCTATTGCTTCTGATCATTTGACTGACCGGCAACAAGCTATGCAGAGCGAATTTGATTCTCTAATTGAGAATAGAACTTGGGATCTCATTAGCTTACGACCTGGCAGAAAGAAAATTCAGTGCAAGTGGGTCTACAAGGTGAAGTACAAATCTTCAGGGGATGTTGACAAGTTTAAAGCACGTGTTGTCGCCAAAGGCTATTCTCAGAAGCCAGGAATAGATTATACCGAAACTTTTTCACCGGTAGTCAAGCATTCCTCTATCCGCGTCATATTTGCTATTGCTGCAGCTTTGAAGATGCACCTGATTCAATTCGATATAGGAACAGCGTTCCTGAATGGTGATTTACATGAAGATATTTTTATGGCTCAACCCGAAGGCTTTATTGCGTCAGGGTGCGAAAAGCTAGTCTGCAAACTGCGAAAGAGTCTTTACGGCCTTAAACAAAGCGCTAGACAGTGGAACATTAAGTTCGACACCTTTCTGAAGAAGTACGCGTTACTTCCAAGTGAAGCAGACCCCTCTGTTTATCACGATGCTGGTATGCAGCTGCTCCTTGGAATTTTTATTGACGACGGTATCGCAGCTTCATCTGATATTCAACGTCTGCATGCTGTTATTTCCTACTTGGAAACTTTCTTCAAGATTGTAAAAGGGGCGATGGACTACTATGTCGGTTATCAAGTACATCAAGATCCTTTGACACATACAATTACTCTCCATCAGACGAGATATCTTACTGATGTGTTGACACGTTTTGCTATGCTGGAATGCCACCATGTGTCTACACCAGCTGACCCTCATGTCATTCTTTGCACTACTGCAAATGACGATGACCATGACTTCGAGGGCCCTTATCAACAGGCTATTGGTTGCTTAATGTACGCTATGGTGATGACACGTGACGACATCACATTCGCTGCAACTAGATGTGCCCAATATTCTTCAAAACCACGTCTTTCACACTGGACTGCAGTCAAACGGATTATGCGATATCTACGTGGTACTTTATCCCATGGGATTACCTTCTATGGCACCTCTGCTGATCTTCGACTCACTGGATTTGTAGATGCAGACTATAGCAATGATAGTAGTGACGGTAAGTCTCGAACCGGTATTGTCTTCAAGCTAGCGAATGGGCCAATTTCTTGGTACTCCCAAAAGCAAACTTGCACAGCAGACTCTACAACTGAGGCCGAATTCGTAGCACTTGCTGAAGCTACCAAAGAAGCTATTTGGCTGCGGCGTCTTCTCAAGAGCATTGGATTGCCACAGATTGATCGTACTATTATCCATTGTGATAATCAGGCGGCAATTCGACTGGTGAAGAACCCCGAATTTCACAAGCGAACTAAGCACATCGAGAGGAAATATTATTTTTCACGAGAAAAGTATGAAGCTGGTGAAATTGATGTTCTTTATGTCAACACCAAATCTCAATTGGCAGATTTATTTACCAAGGGACTTCCGAAGGAGCAATTTCTTTCACTTCGAGAAAAGATCGGAATGACTGCTCTGCCGTGAACGAGTGGGAGAATTCTTTGATTGACGTTCTACTTCAGATCTAGTCATCTACTGTTGATAAGTGTAGTTTCTTTAGTTTTTCTCCACTAATGAACGAGTGGGAGTGTTGTAATGTACGTTCATTAGTTTTGGATGAATTCTGTTAGTTAGGGTTTGTTCATCTCTTTGCTATTTCCTTCTGACTCACGTCAGTGTTTTTGTCTTTTCAGTGTAAACATATAGGCACGTCGTTCGTGGTAGCTTGTAGAGACGTTATGGATTCCTGTAGTGTTTAGTTGTTTAGACCTTGATGTAATCAGTTAGTAGATTGTGAATAAAGAAGAGCTCTATTAGGAGCATGTATTCTGGAATTCTGAGAGTATTGTGTATGTGTCCTTTTGAGTGTCTCTGAGTATTTAGTAATGTGAAGTTATCTGTGCGATAGAAATCAACATCCTACATCGACGATGCCGCCAGCGAATCCTACCCCTTGATGGAGAAGCTGCGCGCGGCACCCATCTCCCACGCGCTCAATCTAGTCAACAAGGACGCCTCCAGCTCTGAATCGCCCAGATCCCCGTCTCCGAAGCTGAGGTGCAAGAGCGGCCGCGCATTGTGGTGCCGATCGTCCGCGAAGCCTACGACAACAAGGGCTTGTCTTCTGCCCTTAACAGGATTCACAGCTGCAGAACGTAGCCATTGTATGGATTCGTGCGGGGCGAGCTCGGGACGCAGCTCCTGCCTGGCCTGCGGACCGTGTCGCCCAGAACCGAGATCCAGAAGGTGTTCGAGGTCATGTCGGAGGAGAAGCTCATCCGCCCTCTTCTCCGATGCGTGCAGGGACCATCCCCGATGCGTGCAGGGACCTTTCCCAGCTCAACAATAGTGAATTTATTTCCCCAATTTTGATTACAGTACAAAAAGAGATTATTCTTTAAGGCAGGCAGTCCTGTAAATAATTCATCTCAGCTAATCTCATCCTAGCCTGGTGGCATGCGAGTCCGATATCAACTTTTGGTTGTGAGACGACGGATTCTCCCCGCATTGGGCCAAGCTCATTCTGCAATATTATTCTTTGAACACGACGTTGTTCACACTTTTGCTTCGTAGTTATTTGTCTTCGTGAAGACACAACCCGCCAAGATGTCCACAATGCAACAAAGAGGACAAAATGAGTTCATTATTGCATCTCGTATGTACATGGCTCCTTCCTGATCCTGAACTCTTTACAGGAAAGGCAGCCACTTGAAGGGCTTCTTCTCATCATGTTCTATCATCTGTGCTTTCCTGAGGACATTAACTACTTTGGTCATCTCTGGACGGTGTATTCCATAAGGATGAATGCAGTCCTTCGCGATATTCACCACCAGCTTCAAGGCCTTCGAATTATAGTAACTACCTAAAGTAGGGTCTACGATATGTTTGAGATGTCTGCTGCTATTATTGTTACTATTGTAGAGGTCCTCCACCTGAAACGAAAGCACATGAAGATGTCAGGATTTCCATTTTTCAGCATGAGAATGATCTCCAATAATAAGAAGAGAAATGACTGGCTTACCCAATCACCAATAAAGCCTTTTCTATCCGTATTCTGAATTGGTTTCCGGCCTGTAATAATCTCCAGTAGCACAACTCCAAAACTGTATACATCACTCTTCTCCGTCAGCTGCCCAGTTCTGAGATACCTGCACAATGAATACATTTTTTCACAATTACTGTGTCGGTGTAAGATGAAAACATTATGGCAGTGAGGATTTTCATATAGGCAGAAGACATACTCTGGGTCAAGGTACCCCAGTGTTCCTTTCACCATGGTCGTCACATGAGTCTTGCTGACGTTGTCTTGGTCAGCACCCAGTTTTGACAGCCCAAAGTCGCCCACTTTTGCAACCATGCTTTTTGTAAGGAGGATGTTCTGACTCTTGATGTCCCTGTGAATAATCCTCGGATGGCACCCAGTGTGCAAGTACTCCAGCCCTGGTTCCAAACACACGCCGAGCATTCATGAACAAACATGATCCACAAGAGATTAATGACAAGGAACCTTTCACTCTCAAAAAAATTGTCCAGAACCAAAAGCAGTGAACCTGACAGGCTTCCACAAACAACTTGTTGTAAAAGTCCACGTTTCTACAACTGAGAGTTTTGATGAACCCCAGAAAAGAAATTATACCACACGCAGACTCCAATGCGACCTTGAGACGCGTCTTCCAATCAAGAAATTTCCCTCCCACTGCATTCCATTCCAAAGTACACAAGTCAATCGAAGGGCAACTCAAACACGCTTAGTTCGGCGCCATATCTGAATGCTGGAGACTGTTGTCGGCAAAGGTTATGAATGTAGTGCTAGTGAATGGATGTTATCTAGAATACAGGTAGTATGATTCTGACCTCGGAGATGGTCCCATATGCTGCCTTCTTCTGCATATTCATAGATCAACACTTGTTTCGTGTCCAGGCAGTACCCCAAGAGCCTCACCAAGTACACATAATTCACTCTTTTGAGGAGATTCACCTGTCACACAACAGGTCCCAACTATTAGGACCATCCAGAAAGCACATAGATCCAAATTCTAGTCCTTATGTACCTCATTGAGAAACTCGGTCAGGCCTTGCTGGGAGTTTGTATCCAGGATCTTCACCGCCACCTCCTTCTCGTTGTCCAGCTTGCCCAAGTACACCGCGCCGAAGCCGCCCTTGCCGATCGACTTGGACAGATTATTGGTCATGCTCAGAACCTGGTGCAATGATCACACTAGTTAGTTACAAGCCAGCTGCTTGAGTTTCTCACATAACTGGTTGAGTTCCAAGAATGAAGTCAAAAGACTCTAGTTATGTTAAGGTTATTCGTTTAGGAGAACAAAGGTGGTCAATTCTGAGCACCGACCTGGCCCCAAGTGTACTTCTTGACAACGTCCTCGATGACGGAGTCGCTCCCAAGCTGCGGAGAAGTGGCGTTTCGGGTATTCTCGGCCTTCGTCAGGTGATGCGACTCACCCACACCAGTAGTAGCACCCCTCCGAAGCTCAGGCCTATCATGAGGAGCTTCAGCATTCTCCACCCCTCGGAGCAAACTGGGGCCAGAGAACTCCCCAGATCTCGCTTCGGGGCTCGCGGAGAAGCTCGTCGACCTGAGCCTGGAAGTTTGCAACTGCTGCTGACGTTCTAACCCGAGCGACATGGGCAGCACGTCCACCACTTGGAACGCGTCACAACCATCAGCGATCGCAGCACCACACACCACCGCCTCGTCAGGATTGATCCCCGTGTTCAGCTTCGACCCATCAAAGAACGCCGTCAGGAGCTCCACCACTTTCGGGATCCGCGACGAGCCTCCTATTAACATGACCTCGTCGACGTCCTCTCTCTCCACCCGCGCGCGTTCTAGACAGTCCTGGACGCACGCCATGATCCTCGCGAACAGGTCAGCGTTCATCTGCTCGAAGCAGGCGCGCGTGATGGTGGAGTCGAACGTGAAATCCTCGAGTAGCGACTTGATCAGGAGAGAAGCCTCGGGTTCTGTGGACAGCCTCAGCTTCACGCGCTCGACCTGTCTCTTGAGGCGTCTCACCACGCGCGGGTGCCTGGTGATGTCGCGCTCGTAATTTTCCTTGATTTCGGTGATGAAGTGGTGAAGCAGCCGGAGATCGAAATCCTCGCCGCCGAGCTGAGAGTCGCCGCTGGTGGCCTTCACTTCGATTTCTCTTTCTTTAATGCTGAGCAGGCTAACGTCCAGGGACCCACCGCCCAGGTCGAAGATCACGACCTTGCGCTCCCCGACCGAGGAATCGATGGTTTGAAGCGTGTACCCGAGCGCCGCGCAGACTGCCTCGTTCACGAGCCTGACGTCCTCGAACCCGGCCAAACTGCAGGCACTGCGCATCGCCATGCGCTGCACGTACGTGAAGCAATGCGGCACGCTCACGCAGGCCGTGTCGACGACGGACCCCGAGTGGACCTCGGCCAGGTCCTTGAGCTTGACCAAGAGCATCGAGCATATGTCGATCGTGGAGAACGCCTTCTCTTTGCCCTCGTACTCCACGTGAACCATCGGCCTATCGTCCTTGCCGCGAGTCACCTTGAACGGCCACTGAATGTGCATCTCGTCGACGTCCGTGCCCAGGTCGCTGAACTTGCGCCCAATCAACCTCTTCGCATCTGTAAACGGAAGTGATCAGAGACTGACCGGTTTCTAGAACAGGAACGGTCAGAAACTAGACAGATTGCGCGATTCTAGAAACAATTGCGTGCTTATCAAAGACTGTTTCGAGAATGAAGTTAGCAACAGGCTGCACGATTCTTAAAAAAAACCCATGTGCTTACAAAAGACTGTTTTCTAGAATGAAATCAGCAAGGAACTTGCAGGTGCGCTTACCGAAGACTGTGTTGGCAGGGTTTCTGCACACTTGCTCCTTGGCAGCGTCGCCGATGAGGCGCTCGGTCTCGGTGAACGAGACATAACTGGGCTCATTGGAGATGAGCTCGAAGCGATTCTCCTCGTCTAACCATATCCCCACGCGGCAGTTCGTGGTGCCTAAGTCTATGCCAATGGCGGGTCCGTATTTCGCCATCCTGCACTTGGCGACTCCGTCGACGACCTTCATGTACTCAACTGGATCCACATCATGTTCGGACTTGTACGTGCAGCTGAAACCATACGTCCTCTTGCATATTCTGGACTCGATGGCGTGCGAGTTGAGCGTCAGCGCCACGGCACCCAGGCATACTGCGCTTCTGGGGTCCATCGGACTGAGAATCTGGCGCACACGCCATTCGAACCTCCGCTTGATGTTATACATCAGATTTGGCGACCCTCCAAACTCGCCCAACACAACCAACACCTTGACCGCTGGGGAGTCCACTTGCTTCAGCTGGTCCGCAATGAGCTCCAGATACTGCTCCAGATACTGCTCCAACAACGGGTCGAATATCGACTGCATTTCCTCGTACGTGATCTCCAGCTCGTCGTAGGAGTCCCTCTCGGGAAGATCCATATTTCTGTCGTACGCCTCCCACGCGGTCACCACCTTATTCGGGAGGGCTATCACGGTTCCCTCTCCGATACGGTCCTGGTCGCTGAAGCTGGTCGTCTGGTACTCCACTGTCTTGATCAGCATGCGGCTTGTGTAAGGATGGGAGATGAAGCACTCCTGCAAGCACGGCCCGATCTTTTTATGCAGAAACTCCATGAAACGCGTCTCTAAGTGTGTGCCGCCACACAGCCCCCTGGAGCTCGTGGTGACCTCCTTCACTTTGTAGGTTGGAGCCATCGAAACGACCTCCTGCACCACAATGTCGGTGGTTTCGAAGCCGATGTCCACCACCAGGAGCCTGTCGCCCACCTCGAGAGTGCACTGGCTCGTACGAAGGCAGTGGAAGGACGCGGCTTCCAGCTCCAGGACGACGTTCAGCGGGTGAGGGCTGCCGTCCACGCCGTTCACCAAACCTGCACCCGTCATGCACGTCTTCATCAACTCCTTGGCGTAGTTGTCCCAGATGGACGGCACCGTGATGCACCACTGAATCACGTCCTTGGTCAATGCAGGCCCGTATCTCTTCCGCAGCGTCGTCAGGATGAGAACTCCCATCTCACGCAAGTAGTCCGTGATCAGTGCCTCCACCGTCAGCCATGGCGGCAGCTTCGTCACGGACGAGGCTGTGACGTGCAGCCTCAGCTTCGAAAGGTAAATGCCCACGTTGGCCAACAGGGAGCTCTCGCTTGATCCGGAGGACAGAATCTGTCTGCGTGCCGCCTGGCTATCTCGGTCATACTCTACTCGAGCAGAATACCCCCACGACTTGAGCTGATACCTGCCGCCTCCATCCGTGCTGTTATCCTTTTTGTAGTAGCTGGCTGTCGGGGTTTTGCAGCACGGCTTCTCTCCTCCGGGATTGGGGTAGTCGTAGAAGGGGTAGATCCTATCTGGCTCTGAGATGTGCGCGAAGGCAAACCCTGACGACGTCGTCCCGAAGTCCAGGCCCACTACCACCTTGGGGGATTCCAAGACAGGTCCACCCCCGGTATGAGATGCCATCTTGCAACGTCGTCCGGCGGTACAGGTTACATTCAATATCCTCTCAAAGTTCAAGCCTTTCCCCAACGGACCATACTTGCTGTAACGACATACATTTCTCCGGCTAGCATCAAAGGAGATCACTGTCACCTCCTTCAGGCTATCTGTACAATCCATGATTTCGAAATATTCAGCACATGGTTGAATAAATCCCAGATCTAGCTCCAAAAATTAACCAGCACCCTAAATCAAGTAACTGCCAACCGCAGTCCATAAATCACAGATACTATGTCACCAATCAAGGCTCTGAGGAGTCATTTCCCTAAAAAGCATTTCAAGACATGAAGCAAATGTGGCCTACAGAAGAGCGAATCATAGTGCCCGTGTTTCAGCTCGGCAATAATCACCGCAACTATTGCGGTAATAACAACAAGACCTGGCTCCCACCGAGGTTTCAAATTTGACTGATTTTACCCAGTGAATTATACGGCTTCCCAAATTCAAAACATTCCTCGAACGGAGATCACATGTACCTTCTAAATAAGTCCGGTGAAGATGCTCGAGTTCGCATACAAGATCCCTTTTCCCTGCGCCATGTCAACCTTAACCTAAATCACAGCACAGCTGCAGGTTCAGTAATCGTTCACGAGCTGATCTCTGAAGCAGATTCCACACAACCAGCTCAACCACACAGCCCGACACTGGCAAGAAAAGGATAATTGCGGAATGTGCAAGCAAGCGAAACTCCAACCACTCCACGCTACTCTACATTATAATCTTGTCTCCAGAAACTAGTCACTCATAACTACTCCCAGATAAGTTACTCTCCACACACGCAACCCCTCTCTCTCTCACACACACGCACAAACAAAAACCAGGGTATCACAAACAGTAAAAAAATATTAAGAACTCCCAATCGCGAATGAAAAACCTAGCCCTAGAACCAAACAACACCTCAACCCAAACCTAGGACCAAAGTCTGACTCAACACACCCATCGACGGCTCCCAAAGTCAAATCACCGACAATTCAAAACCGTCACCGACAATTCAGAACCGGCACCTGCAGACCTAGAAAGTACAGTACCAGTATTCACCGAGGCAGAATCCGCAATCAGAAACGGACCCAGCTGGTGCAACGCTAGCAACTGGCCAGAGTCCAACCGGAAGAGGAAAATCCGTACCTAGAAGGTACGAAATGCGACTTGCTTGCAGGAGTGAGTAGTGATGAAACGGCTCCAGAAGCGGCAGGAGTGCGAGGTGAGTAGATGATCGACGTGAGATCGAGCGGGGATCACGAGGCCAAGGCGCAGAGCTGGCTTGAAAGCTGAAGATGGTGTTGGCGATGGCGATGGCGGGTTCGCAGGACAAGACTACGGGCGTCCACAGACCACGGGCGACCCGGTCCTCCGGCTTCATACTGTACCAGTTGTCGGCATCCATTTGCCCACTTGCACCACCGGTATACAGTATCGCCATGGTGCCTGGCCTTCGCCTATTGGCTCCGTGAAACCCCGGGCCTGTAGTTCAGATCCCATTTTCCCGGAGCGCGTATTCTGAGTGATTTGAGAGAGTTTCTTTCCAGCTTCGATTTGTATTGTGCTAGCCACTCCACACCTCGAGTGGCCGGTTGCGCTCTTTTTCAGCTCATTTGAGGCAGTATGGAGCGAGAGAGGGCCACTAGTAGATTCAGTGGCCAGCAAGGCTTGGTTGCTCGTCCACTTCGTCCTCTGAAGCTAGAATGATTGATACAAGTAGTAGCGGGGATGGAATCAACAACACTGGACACAGAGACAACGCTAGAAACAAAACTAAGACAACTGGAGACTCGGTTCTTAGTGCGTTGGGGGAGCGTCGACCCGGCGTGAAGGAGCGTCAACGCGTACGTCGCCACCCTGGACGATCGCCGCTTCCTTGACAGGACGTACCTGCACGCCGTTAAGACCCACAAGCTCTCGTTTTGGAAGCGCCTGGACGTGAGCATCACAGTCGACCCCGGACAAAGGCGAGCTGGCGCGCCGGAGCGGGACGTGCTGGAGTTTACCACAGTGTCTTCATCTTGATCAAGTAAGATAAAATTGAAGGATGCTTGGCAGTAGTATCTTGGACATGACATACAGTATTTGATACCGTTCAGGTTGTTGGTTTGCAGCTAGCTAGCTTCTTTGAATATTCATGTGCAGAAGCTGGTTTAGCGCCAGTAGTTTGAAACATGTGGACGTTCAGATTATTTACTGATAATAACGATTTTATTTACAACAGTTCAAACACGCTCGTGATGTTCAACTTGAGAACGAAAAAGTGGGAGCTCGTGCGCTTGCCAATAAGATTGTCACTTGAGGATCACATGAAAGAAGAACTCATCTTCAGTGACGAAGTTGACCGCGAGGCTGCTGTCGATGTCGAAGACGATACGTGACGAGTTCGACGAGGTCGATGCTTTTGACAACTATGGATATTGATGAAGTTTGATCTCAGGAATTTATTGTTTCAGGATTCAGGGATGCAAGAATTGTTTGACTTCATCAAGGGTAAGCTAGGAATAAAGAGCGTTGTGGGATTTTAATCACTTGCTAGTATTGAAAATCTCGCAGAATTCAATAGTGTCATAGCAAAAGTTTTGGGAGTTGCCCGACAGGCTTGCACTGGAGAAGTTTTGCTTTAAGATGGCATAACATTTTTTTCCATAGGTCTCATGAGAATAAAAATTAGATTCCATGCAACACTTGTCTTCTTGCATCTTTGTACATGAGTTCAAGAATTGTGTAAATGTAAATTACAACCATGGAACGTGCCCGAGATTTGATAAAGCTTACCTCATGACTTTTGTCATTTAGGGGTTAGTTATAGAAATTTCTACAAAAATTTCCAAAGTGATACACCATCCTAAATCTACAATTTCACTACACTAAAGATGATATTTAATGTAACCACACTAATGTTTTTGGTAATGCAATAACTTTTTACTTTCAAAGAAGATTTTTACCGAGGGCACAACTATCAATACTATCTAAGGAGAGTGATCATTGTTCACATAGTTGATAAAAACATTCATTAAGAGTAAAAACTTATAGAACTTTTAAACAAATTAGTGTGGTTAACACTAAATATCATCTTTAGTGTACCACTATACAGTAACTCTAAATGCTATTTTGTATGCTATCAACCGTTGAAATTTGTGCAAATTTCCCCTAAAGTTTAAGTCACAGTACTAATTTGGGAATTAAAGGTGTAAATATAAGAATCATAAGGTATAAATATGAAGATATAAATGTACAAATATGAGAATTAAAGGTACCAATATGAAAATTAAAAAATACAATTGATAAAATAAATCTACTAATGTGGATCTCTATATTCCCCACGAGGACAAGGATAGTCTTGAAGCAAGATCCTATTGTGTTGCGACACCTACTCTTAAGGTGCCAGCACATGGGATTGCTCCTAGGTTTTGGCTTTACAAAGTATCACATGTTCTCTTGTATATAGAGAGAAAATGTGGGAATACGAAAATTAGCTTTTAGAAATAGAAATATGAGAATTAAATGGTTATAACATGAAAAATTAACTTTTAGAAATAGAAATATGAGAATTAATGGTTATAACATGAAAATCAAATGTATAAATACGAAATGAAAATGAAATGTAGTAATACAAAAATTAAACCCATGATAATAGAGTTGATAAGTACAAATATGAAATTTAACATTTGAATTCTTTTATATATACCATGATATGCCTTTTTAAAATAAGTACAATATTTAATAGAAATTGAGTCAGACTGTATGCAATATTGAATTTTTTATTGCTCTTTGCCAATATTTTCGAAAGCATATGCACCTCTAGAAGCTCATAGAATGACTCCAAACACAAACTGCGCACCTGATGAAGCCTAGTGTACATTGTAAAAAGATTTCATGGTGACAATTTCTCTCCAATTCTGAAACCTCAACCCATCGAAATTATACGAGTCAGAAATAATCTAGAATCACAAACAAGAATTAACGCCGTTTACAGTGAAGCCTTGATGTCTACGTATACCCATCTCTATAATATAGAACTGAGTGGCAGGTGATATATTGAAAACTCGAGCTCTTCCAGAATCATGGACGTCAACGATAAGTGCAAACTCTTATGCAACAATGGGATCAAGAAGCTTAGCTGGAATCTGGAGAGGCAGCCTTTGCTTCAGACTTCACTGCTTCAGATTTCACTGGAGCCTCTGCTTCAGACTTCACTGCAGCCTCTGCTTTAGACTTCGCTGCAGCCTCTGCTTCAGACGTCACTGGAACCTCTGACTCCACAGGATCGTCTCCAACAAGTGGATCCGCGACAAGTGCATCAAAATCAATCTCTACAGCTCGCTTCTCCGAAGCCATATGCAAAATATCACAATTTGTCCCATATTGATTTTCAAAACTTGGTTTCTTCTTCTAATTTATGTATATAGCGAAGAATTAAGGACTTAAATGGAGGGCATGTGTGACTTGTGTTGTGGGATTGGGCAGAGGAATACAAATAGAGCACCAAAGAATTGGATCCAACAAATAAAGACATGGAAGACTTTGGAAAGATGAGAGCCACTTCCATGTAATTCTTCTATAATTTTTGCATTGTTTTGTCATTTTTGTAGTTGTTTCACGGTAATTCTACAATTATAATGTACCAATTTTCTAGTCATTATATAATCATATTTTTGCCATTTTGTAGTTGTCTTGGAGTAATTCTATAGTTATCGTGTATTAGTTATTTAGTCATTGTATAGTAATACTTTTGCATGCTATTGCGCAGGGTACGTTCACTCCAAAATAAACCTCATGTATATCATGTCGGATGCTAATCAATACAAGATTACTACAGTGATCAAACGAACTCACTTCAAAATAACTTTCGAATCACTACATAAGAAGTAGCAAATAACTTAAAGATCACTAAAAAAATTACTATGCAATCACTAAGATAGCAACTACACATTAAATCTTGATAATTGAAAAAAATATCTAGAAAACAACTATACAATAATCGTACAACAACAACACAAAACTATACAACACAATAATTATAAAATAACTAATCATGTGCATATCAACCATAAAGAAAAATATTTTACTACGAGAATAGCTTACAAATTACAACAATATGTTTAATAATACAAAACATTAAGTGTAAAATAACTATACAATGCACTTATTGACCTCATCCAATGAAACATTGCCATGTATTGATAAGTTGGTCCTAGAAAAAACATCCACTACAAATGAGAAGATAACATGTAAGCTACCACATAGGATTACTTCTCAACATAGGAACCATCTCATCATTGACGTCAAATGCCACCTCAAATTCCACGTCACATTGAAATCCACCACATTCGTCACTTCAAATTCCACATCACACTCAAATCCACGTCATTAGCCACCTCATCATTCTTTGAGGATGGTACTCCACGTAGGGCAAATGGATGAAAAACTAATGTCCACGGCAAAAAGAATAACTACAGAAATCAATCAATCACTCAAAACTATTACATTGGCCAAGCAAAAAAAAATCTCAATAATTCTTTAGTAATAAGCATTGTCATCTATAGCTCAACAATAACTAAAAATACTAATAATTCAAACCTTGATTTCCCACAGTGCTTGAACTCACTTCGACATAATGCGCTTTCGGTTGGTTGTATAGCTCTGCAAGGACCTTGCAAACCACCTCAACTTCATTCCATTTGGCATCAAACACTTCCCACCACCTATCGGGCAACAACACTTTGAACTTCCGAGCCGCAATATAAACAACTCCGCATGCAACAACCTCACATTTGAAGCGTACACAAAGCGTGGTACGAAAACTGTCATTGGCAAGATTCCACGCCACTTGCATCAGCTCCGCGGGCGCATCGAGCACCTTCAAATAGGTAATGAGAAACTTATGAGGATGTTCTACGTGACAAACAAACCCCATCTCCGTCAAGAGAACTTTCTCGGTCGTGATCAAGTCGGCCTCCAAGAGCTCAAGTAGGGCATCTTCTCGCCAAATCTGTTCCATGTCGTCAAAAATCTGCAACACTTTGTGCATTCTCCGAGGGCTTTCCTCCAATTTCGCTGCTAGCCATATGCAACTAGCTGCCACCTTCTTCACGTTGAATACAACAAACGAACTTTTGCAATAAAACCGATGAAACAACACCTGCCCCGTCACCATCACTGCTTGCGGCAAGCGCAAGTGTATGCCACTCTCCTCTACAACCTCGCAGCCGAAGCGACGCAACATGTATTCCGTGGCGTTGTTGATGCCATCTTTGCGAGACGGCGAGTCGGCAAGCTGATCCTCCGAGACGTAGAATGTGTCAAGCCCAGTGTAGATCATTTGTCCTCTCTCTCTCCCCTCGTTGTGCTTATGCTTGTTGTAGTGATTGTTCACATGAATGTGCTCGTATGCAAGTGATTTTTTTTGCAGCTATGTGCCAATGCAGCGATTGACAATCATATCAGTGCGTTCACTGAACCCTTGTTGTCCCAAACAAGGCAATATAGATAGTTTCACAAAAAGTAAAAGTCTAAAATAAAAGGGTCAAAGTAAAAGTGTAAAATCTTCCAAAAAGTAAAAGTGTTGAAGGAAAAACACTAAATCAAGTCTGAAAATGGAAATTGAGTTCCCACTTCCCTTTATAAAAGAAAATATTGTCCTTATCAGTCACATATTAAACAGAACCGTTACCCTTCAGAGTCTGCAACTCAAGTTATAAATCATGACACTTGCATCATCCAAAGTATCAAATTCCATACAAAGTGCTTCTGAAGATATGGACAGCTTCTGCTAGGAAGTTTGAAGGTACAAAAATGATATTCCTAAACAGGTTCTGGGTTCTGGACGCTAGCATCTTCATATTTTCGAACCCTGTGGAAGAGGAATATTAACCCCTAAAGGCCCAAGGCATTTTTACACAAGAAACACTTCAAAACTGCTCGTTCTAGTGCAATGAGTAAGGAGGGAATTAAAAAGTTTTATTTCTACATCTAACCGTAGGATCTCAATAAATACTTTTTTAGTAATGTCCTCACAAAATTTCATAAACTTTCACCGCATGGATTGAAAGATTGTAGTATTTGAAGTAGAGAAAACAAGTCACTTTCTTCCCTGCGTTGAGTGGATCAGTAGAGTTTGACTTCACTTGGAGTTGAGTTTTTGCACTACACAAGGTCATACTATGTTTATCTTGATGTTATTACCTTGTACACCAATTTTTAGAAGTCGAGGAGGGTGTAGCATATTCAAAAAAGTTGTGCAAGGATTGGAGGTTCAAAAATTGCCAATTTACGTTTTAATTTTTTGTGAACAAAATATAATTGAGAATGAGAATGCAAATGGTCATTAAGAAGGTTTACACCACATTTTGAAGTAGAAAAAATAAAGTTAAAAAAATATAAAGAGCTCTAAGTTTTGTGCGGAAAATATCATCAGCAATTGCTTGAATTTCAAGGCGTTCTTCAAACCAATTGTAAACCTCATTGAAGTATAAATACTTTTATATATTTCTTCTCTAAAAACCCTAAATGATAATTTTTATTTGTACGGATTAAATGTAAAAAATATACATAAATACTAGATATATTTATTTTCTACATAGATATATAATTATTTATCATTTTATCTCAAGTTAGCTTCTTTATTTATTTATTTCTTTTATGAGAAATCTTTTCCTTTAAATTTTTCTTTTGATTTTTTTATTATATCATCATACTACTAAAATCATAACCTGCACAGTGAACCACGTAGCGATCAACCACGCAGTCAACCGTACAGTGAACTACAGAAACGCTGTAGTCAACCGCGCAGTTAATTGCGCAATCAACCATGCAGTGAATCATGTTGCCTTTTTTTTTATAGTTTGTAATATAAAAACTACATTAAAATGGTTGGACTAACGCGTTGCAAAGCAAGCGCCAATTGCAAGTAATATTAATAGAATAATATTATTCAAAGATTTTCTTGTTTGAATTTTAATAAAAATGACTAGAAATTAGATTTTTACTTTATTTTCTTGCTCTCATTGGTGTTCTTGAGCATATCTTTGGCAAAAAAGAACAAGAAGAACAAGAAAAACATATATATCCTTGCTTGAAAAAATATCTATTTGTTCCACCACTAAAAAAATGCCTAGTGGACAAAGGATAGAAGTTCTTTATTCATATATTATAATTCCTTTCAAAAATTGGACGTCTCTGATATTTTTTGAAATTGGTTGAGACGTACACTGAAATTGATGTTTAGTGTAGTGGTACAAATAGTGTACTTACCCTAGTACACTATTTGTAAAAAAGTTGACAATTGGTATCACAGTGCTTAAACTCTGATTTCCAACGGGCAACCCATGCTTCTCCTCATTTGCACCTTTCAAATGGCCATTACTCATTTAAATATTGTTCGAATTGGGCACACGAGGTGTTTTGTGACATCTACATTTTCTGTAGATGTCAAAAAACACCTCATATGCCCAATTCGGACAATATTTGAATGATTAATACTCTTCAGAAGATTGTTGTTAAGATAGTCTAACAGCCTTTGACTTTTGGACCCATTTTTTATACTTCTACTATTGATACCCTAAATGAATACAAGTGAAACAAATGATTTTGCAATTTGTACAAAAATTGACAAATAGTGTAGTAGTTGGCATTTAGAGTACGGATATGTCACTACACTAAATACCTCGTTTGCAATTGGTGTATGGATTTGCATTAAATAGTGTATACTACACTAAACATCAATTTTAGTGTAGTTTGTTAATAATGACGTCAAGGAAAATTCACACCTTTGACAAAGCACATTGAAACAATGACCTGTAAGGGTATCATGGATGTTAGAAAATTATTTATTTTTTATGTTTATTAAATAGTAAATTTAATTAATTAATTGATGTTTTGCAAATTTTTCCCCAAATTTAAATCATGGAATAGATTCAATTTTTTAAGGTTAGTTACTAAAATTAAACTATCCACCTCCATCAAAAGCAACTCAAAGGACAAAAATCAACACAAATCTTTTAGATTGTGAAAAAAGTCCCTAGGTACTAAAGAGTTGAAGGAATGAATATGGTGGTCTATCAAAAAGGGTTCATTGGTGTACAGTGGGGTGACACCCAAATTGGCACCTTGTGCAATTCCAGGGATAGTGCCCACACTGCTGCCAACTTTGACACCCTCCCGAGCGCTGGAAAATTGCTATTCATACATGAAATTTTAGACATAAAATCATTGTTATGTTGACAACATGTGTACCAAATTTCAAAGCTACAAGATTGATACAAAAAAAGATATTCAAGATTTACTAACAAGGGGTAGCTGTAAGAAATGTTTCACAGCTGCCAACTTTGACACCCTCCCAAGGATTGAAGAATTTTTTTTTCAAATGAAATTTTTGGAGTAGAAATATCTTTATGTTGTTTACACATGTGAAAAAATTCAAGTCCAAAAGACTCACAAAAAAAATGATATTCCAAATCTACCAACAGGTGTAGTTGTGAGATACAAAGGGGAGAATCGTTTCACAACTTCCAACTTTGACAGCCTCCCTAGGGCTGAGAATCTGTTATTTCAATATGAAATTTTTGTCACATGATCTTTATGATGTTGATCACATGTGAGAAAATTTTCAAGGCCAAAAGACACACAAAAAAATAGTTATTTAAATCTACTAACGTGTATGTCCTCTATTAGCATCAATCACTACTTGTAACCTAGAGGGCATAGAATTACATAATTGAAGGAGCTTTGTTTCACTAATTGACTACCACTGTCTTTCAAGAACTACCTTCAACCCATCTATGTTTCTAGGACATGCCTTGTTACGTTGTACTGCATCTTTTAGAATCTTCCACAAGTTCTCAATTGGATTGAGATCGGGAGAGTTTGCAGGCCAATTGAGCTTTTCAAGAAGTCGCACTTGTCTCCATTCTTCACATATTTTGCTACGATGGACGGGTGCGCCATCTTCCATGAGCACTGCATGTGGAACTTTAACCATGAAATGAAACAATTCCCCTTCGTAAACCACTTCCACAAAATCCTTTGCAGAACGTCGATCTTTAAGCATAAAAACAAGTTTTGGCTTTTGGCCTCCAGCAAATGCGCCCCCAATCATTAAAAAAAAGTCCACTTTTAATAGTAGGAACTATACAACTTGATGAATACCGCTCATATGCAGTTCTCCAAACACGAACTTGTCTCGAATTCTTCCCAATTTCAAAGGTAGATTCATCTGTCCAAATAATACGCTCCCAATCTTCTGCGCTCCATCCACGGTACTTCTGAGCAAAAACCAGCCTTTGATATATGTGACGAGGTGTCAAAAAAGGTTTTTTGACTACAATTCGACTGAAAATGCCACTTCTATGTAAGAGCCTTTGGATGGTACGTCCACACACTGGAGTAGGGCATACACTAGCAATCTCTGATAGTGACGCGCAACGGTTATTTTTTGAGAAACGCAAAATACTACGCACATCTCTATCACTAAGTTTTGTAGAGTGACTTCCACCACAAGGTTCGTGCTTGTAAGTTCCATTTTCTCTAAATTTTTTCACCAACCTCTTAACTGTTCTAACGGAAACTTTGATAGTGGCTGCAATTTGAACTTGAGTACTCCCTCCCTCACTCATACTTATAATACGTCCACGAATTTCATTGGAAATTGCCATCTGAAATATGTTGAACTTTCTTTTACTAGGCTAACAAAACCCTAAACTCTCATTAACAACATTAACAATTTTATACAGAATCAGTCACTCAATCACAACATTTAGTCCATTAGGCATAACCACATGCACATCATTCAGCCTAGTAAGAATAAACACATACACATCACTCAACATGCATAAGCAAACATGACTAAATTACTCATGCATCACATCACTCCATGTCTCACACATAACACATTCTTTCTCTCTGCTCTTACCATTACTCCAACATCCAATGATCACAAATCACATGCAACATTCAATCCTTGGGAGGGTGTCAAAGTTGGCAGCTGTGAAACATTTCTTACAGCTACCCCTTGTTAGTAAATCTTGAATATCTTTTTTAATATCAATCTTCTAGCTTTGAAATTTGGTACACATGTTGTCAACATAACAGTGATTTTGTGTCGAAAATTTCATGTATGAATAACAATTTTCCAGTGCTCGGGAGGGTGTCAAAGTTGGCAGCAGTGTGGGCACTATCCCTGGAATTGCACAAGGTGCCAATTTGGGTGTCAACCCACTGTACATGCATCATCCAGTTGAGATGATCAACATGATTTGCCTCTTTTTGCCTAGCAAAAGAAAGAACTATAAGTTCAACAGCTGCATGTAGAATATGCAATTGAAATATAAGAAACAAACTTGACAACAAAGACAATGCACAATAGTCTATACAAATCAATGAACTATAGAAGATCACATTGTTACTTAGTTGTTAACCTCGGTCATAGCATTAAAAAAGTATATAATGGTCTGTAAAAGTTGGTCTTAGAACCTCTATCCTCATTGGCAAATAAAAGATGTAGTCAGTAGAGTGCATCTAGTACCACCTCGATTCATGCAATGTAGCACTGGTTGCCATCTCAAACAAAAAAATATTTGTATAGGGTGAGGCCCTGGCGGGACGGCCTCGCGGGCTATGAGGTGCCCGACGTGTTGGTGAGGTGCCCATGACTGAGCTAAGTGGACTGGAGCAGATTTGTGGAATACTTAGAAAATCAGGGATCCTTTTGAAGGGCCCTCGGATCCAAGGGTTATCTCCAAGGGTCACTAGTTTTTTGAGAAATTCAAGAAGCCACCTCACACCAATTCATATCACTCAAGCCCCGGCCCTCAATATATCTTCCACATAGCCCCCATAGTAGCCCTATTTACCACCTGGGTCCCCCTCAAGCACCCATTTGCCCTCACCCAAGCCCTCCTCATACACGTACTCCAAAAGAAGATCTATGCTCACTTCCACGACTTCTGGAACCTCTTGGAGTGGTTGATGCAAATTCTAAAAAAATCAGTGACCCTTTAGGAGTCCCCTCGGATCCGAAGCCCATCGCGAGGGGTCATATAATTTTAAAAAAAACTGGAAATATACTCTTGTACCTAAATTATCGAAGCGGGACCGGTACGCGCAGCGGACGTCCCCGCAGTGGCTCGGGCCATTTGTCGGAGTGGTGCGTGCTGCAACCCACGCCATCAAGCCCGAGATCAACTCCGTGAACGACTACCCGATCATCGACGCCGCGAGAGGGGTTGCGCTCCACGGCGGGAACTTCCAAGGGACACCCATCGGGGTTTCCATGGACAACCTGCGGCTCGCGGTGGCGGCTATCGGCAAGCTCATGTTTGCACAGTTCAGCGAGCTCGTGAATGACTACTACAACGACGGCTTGCCCTCCAACCTCTCCGGGAGCCCAGATCCGATCCTCGACTAAGGCATGAAGGGCGCCGAGATCACAATGGCGTCGTACCTCTCCGAGCTCAACTACCTCGCCAACCCAGTCTCCACGCACGTCCAGAGCGCCGAGCGGCACAACGAGGACGTGAACTCCCTCGGGCTCGTGTCCGCGCGCAAAACCGACGAGGCCGTGGAGATTCTAAAGCTCATGAGCTCGTCGTTCCTGGTGGCGCTATGCCAGGCCATCGACCTCCGCCATGTGGAGGAATCCATGCAGGCGGCCGTGAAGCAGGTCGTCTCGCCAGCAGTCAAGAAGACGCTGTTCATGAGCAAGGACGGCACGCTCCTCCCGTCACGCTTGTGCGAGAAAGACCTCCTGCGCGCCAGCCCGTCTTCTCCTACATCGACGATGCCGCCAGCGAATCCTACCCCTTGATGGAGAAGCTGCGCGCGGCACCCATCTCCCACGCGCTCAATCTAGTCAACAAGGACGCCTCTAGCTCTGAATTCGCCCAGATCCCCGTCTACGAAGCTGAGGTGCAAGAGCGGCTGCGCATTGTGGTGCCGATCGTCCGCGAACAACACGACAACAAGGGCTTGTCTTCCGTCCTTAACAAGATTCACAGCTGCAGAACGTAGCCATTGTATGGATTCGTGCGGGGCGAGCTCGGGACGCAGCTCCTGCCTGGCCTGCGGACCGTGTCGCCCAGAACCGAGATCCAGAAAGTGTTCGAGGCCATGTCGGAGGAGAAGTTCATCCGCCCTCTTCTCCGATGCGTGCAGGGACCATCCCCGATGCGTGCAGGGACCTTTCCCAGCTCAACAATAGTGAATTTATTTCTCCAAATATGATAACAGTACAGAAAGCCCGCTCACTAGGTTCAATCCGTATTCGGGCTGTCAGGCCCTGTTTTGGTCTTCTTTCCGTCTCCCGCGGCCGTCCCCCAAAAGCATCTTTCCGCCCCCTTGTCCGCGTCTTTTCCTTCCAGCGCCTCTCGCCCTTTCCGAGATCCCTGCCCGATCCATCCCGATAAGCGCCTGCCCGCCCCTGCTATCGGCGCAGACCCCGAGACCCGATAACACCATATCGGCTATCGGCCTAGGAACGGATCCACGCCCACGTGTACCGGTGGGACCCATCCACCCGCCCTCCGCCGCCGATAAGCCAGTATCATCCAGGCAATCCGAGGAGCGGATATGATGTAGATGATTTATGTTGGACTCGGCTTGCAACGTCTCCCCAGCCAGTGTTCATTGCGGCGCCATTTGTTGTGCTCGCGGGAGAGTAGAGTGTCACCGATAGGCAGCGGGAATGGAGTTCCTGGATCTGAATCTCCTGCCGCCGGTCTTCCCAGGTGTGGATGCAAGTGAGGTACCAGTTCGGAGTGGAGCCGATAACGGGGTGGCAGCGAGAGGATGGAGGCGGCAGGGTCGAAAGAAGCCTGTTGGTGTGCGTGAGGAGGGTGTGCAAGATCTAGATACAGCTATCCGAGAAGGCCCGCACGCTCGGTACCTCATGAAGCATGGTCACAAGGTTCTTAGGATGCGTGATGATTACATAAGCCTCCACCTGGTTTGCTAACTTGGAAAGATCTGAGGTGGAATATTGAGGCCGAGAGGGAGACGAAGTCCGCTCTTGATGACCTCCATGGTCTTCCTGATCATGACCCCGGTGAGGGAAAGCAATCGAAGCTTATCGCCTACATTCCATGGGATAGAGTAATGGATTTCGTGAACGGTGAGCAATCAGGCCGAAAGGACGTCGAGACCACATTCGTGCGGGATAAATTCGACCTCACGAACGTGGGAGATAAGACCCACTATCGCTGGAACTGCCCCATCGAGCTTCAACGGTAAGATGGTCATTGCTGTTACGAGGGTTACTGTCATATCGTCTACTACGCACTGTATCCATCACTAAAAGTTCTCGGCTGTCGTTGCAGATGGCGTTGTCAATACGGTCCCCAAGACAATAGAGACAAGATCGACGATATCACTCCTGATATGGCACCCACAGCACGACGATACAATCGGAAAGGAAAACAGATATACTCAGGACGTGGTCAGAAAGGCCCTCGTGCTACTGACGCGAAGGAGGGAGGGTCTATGAAGGTGGGCTGCTAATGTAGATTCTATGTAAAGAGGTACTACTTTCTACCATCTATCGCCAAGATAGGGTACTTCTGCAAAGATCACGTTGATAGAGAGGGCATTTTCGTTCACGATAAGGTAAACATCACCAGGGGGAGACTCAGATTCCGAAAGTGCATATCGGAGGAGGTTAGAGATTGGGTTCTACGGCAGTACGACGAGCTCGTTCCTATGGAATCGATTAAACTAAAGCATCAGAGGTTGGTACTCAAAGGACGCGATGAGGGCACGCTCACACCTTCTCGGGATTGTTTCCTGAGCATGGAGGATATTCGGAACATTTGTGGCGTCCGTGCGCAAGAACTCTACATGAAGCACCATAATGATGCCGAGAGTGTTAGAATATGGGTACGAGAGAATCGAGAGATGGTATTCTACTACCAGGATCCGGGGACTAAGATAGAAGGGGTCCTGAACTCTGACAATGTGCCCTTCGTGATAGGGATTCAGACCCCCTTTCAGCTGCGGATGATGCTCAACTATGGGCACGATAGCATTATTGCGATAGACGGGACCTTCGCTACAAACAACAAGAAGGTATGTGCCTTTACGATTCGCTCTGAATGTGTCTACTCATCCTATCTACGAACTTCTGCTACATCGATTCGTATCTTCTAGTACTAATATTTCCTATTGTTTACAGTACCCTCTATTCACGATGATGGTGTTCGACGACTGGAGGAATGGCGTGCCCGTCGCCTTTATAATCACCGCGAGATGAAAACAAAGTGATCTAGTGCCTTGGATGCACGCTCTAAAAGAGAAGCTAGAGCAAATCAACCGAAGATGGAGACCTACAGCATTCGTACTCGACGACGCCGATAACGAGATCAACTCACTCCGGTAAGAAACTATAGAGACTCACAGAATACCCCCTCTGGTTTCATATCTTGCCTTTTGTACGTCAGGTTCAGATCGGGATGATCCGACATATCGGCGTTCCGGCTTTCTCGTATCGTGCCGGGTTATCTGATGGGTTATCGTGTTTTTACTTATCGCAGGGAAGTTTGGCCTCGGTCGTTTCTGTTCCTATGCTTGTGGCACGTGCGTCGAGCCTGGCAAAAGAACGCTTGTGCGAAGTTGAAAGACATGGAGACGAGAGCTGCTGCATTGCGTACTGTAGGGGATCTTATGTACATGTCGGAGACACCAAGTGATTGCGATGACCCTGCTACGAGAGGACCTCCTACGAGGATCTGGACGTTGTTAGAGTGGGTTCAACACGTCTATATGGAGGCAAAGGCACGCATTCCAGATGCAAAGGAGTACTGGAAGTATTTTGACAAGGAATGGATGCCGAAAATCCATATGTGGGTAGTGGGAGACAGAAAGATCCCTCATGCGGGCCAGGATACCACAGCTGCGATAGAGTCATTCCATTCGAACATGAAATCCGTCTTGCGACAGTCGAAAAGGAAGCTTATCGGCCGACGGATGGACTGGCTTATCTATGAGCTCACTGGGAATGTCATTGAGAAATATGACTACACCGACTGGAGTAAACAGAACGGGTTCGTGAAGAACAAGAAGCTGAGGCAGATTATGGTAAACTCCATTATTCAAGCCAATTCGATCCCAAACGAGAACGTCGTATTGCCAATGTATATTGGAGGACCGGCTTTGGTTAGGTCTTCGAAACGAGGTCACATTGCGTACGCTGTATACAATCCCTGCACAGAGTGGGCCGTCTGCGAGTGTGTGTATTCCCAGAAAGGGAACATCTGCAAGCATCAAGTTAAAGTACTCGAGTTAACGAGACCCGACCTCGCCTCGGGCAAGATTGTCCGATACCTCGGCTCTCTACGCGGCACGGCCCAAGGAGGTATGACAAATCTCCTGCTCTCCAACGACCAGAGATCGGAAATCCTACGGCCTGTTCTCGATATCGACGCCAACGATATCTTGCCTTCAAGATCATGTGACCGAGATGTATGTTTCGAGACATCGCCAACACGAGAACTGGGAAGTGTGTGGTCAGATGACTTCGACCGCATGCACCAACTCATTTTGAAGCTCCTCGATAAGGCGTATCGGCAACCGATACTGGCGCGGCACTTGGACGCCGGGTTACGAAGTATGGATGCGACATTGTCCAGAATCGAGGCACATATTGATGCCGGCATGCTTCATCCACTGCTGCAGATTGCTCATTCCCTCCCTTGTAACCGAGACGGGCTCGGAATGAGGCTTCAAAGACTGCGCGATTTCTTAGATTCGCGAGGTTACCGACATTCCTCGGCTCGTGCTCCCGAGAACCTTACGCAGTAAGCATAGCCAATAGGCTATATTCTTAATTTAGAGATCCGATAACGCCACCGCGTTATCGGGTTGCCATATTGTGGTCCATCGTCCTCTCCTACATATGTTCATCTTATCGGAAGAGGTATACTGCTCTCGCTCCTATAGTTCTTATCGCGGGAGGTATAGTCCTCGACAGGATACAAACAGGATTGGTAGGACAAATACACATTATTATGCATAGATAAACGATAGCCAGGATAGATAGACATCTTCGCGATCATTTCATTACCAACACATTCTTGTACATAATGGAATGTACAGTACAGATTCGTCCGGTATTTGATCGGAAAATGAATGTATACACACCTATCGTCGGACGATATGTCTGAGCCTAACCTATCGTACATATAAAATACAAGAAGAAGAAGCTCTGAGCCTACTTCTTCTTCGGCTTTCTCTTCGTGCCCGGCTTCTTCACCCCTACCCTAGGTGCTTCGCCGATGGCTGCCTCACACGACATCCCTTGAGCTGCAATGCTATCGTCTTCTCGATACTCAAGTCGATAGCAGCCCTCGTCGTATTCCTCCTTCCTGTTTCCGGGCTCATCTCCATGGTTTCATCATCGCCCTCCATGTTCTCGCTGGCGAGAACATATGCCTGTACAAGACTCCAGACATCAACTGTAGGCTTAGAAAACCCATTGGGCGGGGAAATAAGCTCGAGATAGAACGCCTGAACTAACCACAGTCGCGCTTTTGACCCCGCCCAGTCCTGCCATTTGTGGTTCTGCAACAAATCCGGATCGGACACTGGACTACTCCCACGTATGACGAGGTACTGCCAGAATGCCAAGCACGACACGTAACCGCACTCCCACGACAACGCTTGCTTTGGAATCGGCAACCTCTTCACCTTCCGTCCTTGCCACTTCCTCCACATGGCCGACTTAGGCGAGTCACCCCTCGCCATCGCCCACGCCATGTGCAACACAAACGCGAAGTTGCCCGCTCGCTCGTCCCGGTGCATATTCAACGTGTCGAATTGTATCGTCTGGGAGTCCTCCACGACAAATATACTCCAGTGACCCATGTTCTGGTAGGGCACCACTAGTGTGTCCTCGAGTCGAGATACGGTACGCACGGTACGATAGATGTAATACACGACTTCGTCCCATGTGCTTGCGTCATCGATTTTCGACTGCATGCAATTGGACATCCAGTTGTGAGTCAACGCGTAGTGCCGTCGTACCTCCGGGTCAGCGCGGTATACGATATGCCGGAGTAGGAAGTCCATAAGAGAGCCGTCGAGCTCTCGCCGGTCCTGGAGAATGCAGCCCCAGTCGGCACGATTGAGCGATATGGTCACAGCTTTCCTCTTGTCCGGGCCGAAGACGAGCATATCGTCTACAATGTCATCGAGTTTCTTGCCAGGGGGTCTGCGGGACAGAAATGACACTGTGAGTTAGCAAACGATACGTGCATTTGTACAGTACAAGTCATATCGTATTAAGGGGTTATCGTTCACAAGATATCGAACATGAACTATACTTGAGGAAGCAAATCGGAAAGTATCGGACGATAAGAGTAAAAAAACTAAACCTGTGCTTCAGAAGCTCGACGATAAGACCCAAACTTTGCTCGACCAGCTCCGGAGAGTGACTTGCAGCCTCGAAGCATAGAGTGGGCTCTCTATTCCAGTCGGGCATCCGAGACGTGCAGATGTGGCGGTTCTCGGGCAACATACACTCATACGGGGGTGGGTTATCAGGGACGCGTTTCGCGAGCGATTCCAGAAGTCCTGGATGATACACAATGGACTCCCTCTTCTCCATCACGCCCTCGATGACTTGCGCTAGAGTTCGCTCTCTCCATTGTTCCGATAACCCGTCCTACAAAAACACAGAATCTATAGTCGTTAGGGGCGTAGTCTCTATGACACGGATTCGAGGGGAAGCAAACAACATAGCATACATAGGCGGATATCGCGATAGGTTAAAAGGACGGTTTTGTCTATTTATTCCCTCGGCAACCTTCACGGCTCGTTGTGTTCTTACCCCGTGTAATAATCGTAAGTCCTCGGGGGTTCGGTTCCCGTGTAGGTTTAGCAACCCATCTCCAAGCGTGAGGTCAGCCATTACCTGGGTCCATCCGAGAGGCGTTTCGTCCCCGTCGTCCGCCACAACAGGCTCCGATGGCGTTGCCGCTCCTTCTTCAGGTATAGTAGGCTCCGAAGGCATTGCCGCTTCTTCTTCAGACACAATAGGCTCCAATGGCTGCGAATCCCTCTCAACGATAGGCGGATCGTTGTTTTCCTTAGCCCGACATTCCTTCTCGGCTTCGATAGGAACCGGGACCATGTAAGAAGCGACGCCTGACATATCGCCTTCGGCAGTAGCACCGCCTGCAGATGTAGTGCGCCGGTCCGCTAGGTTCTCAGCTTCCTGGCTGACCTCGGCGTTGTCAGGTGTGACATCGGCTTCTCGCTCCTCGCTCCCACGGCTTAAATTCGGGACGTCATCGAACCCGGGGTCGGGGATACTGGCATCTCCTTCGTTACCCGAGATCTCCTCCCTCTCGGAGTCGACGTCCATCGTCTCCTCCCCCTCCCGAGATGCAGCTTCTGAAGGACTCTCATCTTTCTTATCGCCGACGTCCTCCACCACGATATGCGGCGGGAGAGAGACCTTCTCTACGTGCTCCCTTCTTTGAGCAGGTTCTCGTCGCTCTCCGAGCCCAATCGGAGTTCCCTCGTGGACGGCGATAAGAGCCTGGGCACCCTCGATGTCTCGAGTATTCCGAGAAGAATCCTCCGTGACGTCTTCGGATCGAATACGTGACACCGATGCTGCGCATTGCTTCCGGCAGAAACTTGTTATCGCCGTGAGACAAGCCTGCATCTCGGGCCCGTCATGGACTCCGATAAGGTGACCACCTACCATATCTGTACACACGTGACAGTGGATAAACATAAGTACTCACACACGATATGCATAAAATTGTAAGTGAAGATCGTAAACGATGTGGCGGACGGCTTACTCGATCCACTGCCGACATATAGTAAGTCGATGTCTTCCCGAAACAGGCATTGCTCTTCGAGAAGCTCCCATGGCATGTACGACGCCAGATCGGTTTGACACCACCTCAGCTCAAACTGGACCTCGTGTCTACAGGCCATGTCGATGACTGTCCGCGCTCTTACGTGATGGGTGAACTGTATTACAGCTCTGCCGCATTCACGCGCTTCGTTAACGAGCATCTGATGGAGTTCTACCACCTCCGGATCTTCATCCGCGTACTCCACATGCCCAAAGAGAAACCTCCCTAGCTTCTCGTACAGAAATAATGCGCCATCCCAAGGCGAATGTGCGTTATCGGAGTTCCTATCAATCATCAGCGGCGTCATTCGCGCGTGGGGATGGCACATATTTGTTCCACTGCAATTCAAACAACAGTCAGCCGATAACTCATAAGCGATACCTCCAATCCAGTAGTTGTTAAAACGACAAAAAACTCTGAACTGGAACGAGAATCCGATAGCATTGAAGCCCTAAAATAGCTGGTAAAAGAGATGACGATAATAGAGGGGGGACAAACCGGTTACTGAAACCGTTGGCGATAAACCAACACTTCAGGAGCCTCGCTTCTCGTGGAGGACGCATGGGATCGATACTTGCTGCCTTCAAGATCGATAACACCACTCTCGCCTCTTCGGAGTTGTGTTTCCATGGCATGGGCGGCAAGAGCTCGCGAATGAAGGGGTTATCGGCGCAAAAGTGGAACAGGAGATTGTAGTCCCACACCAAGGCCTCCCATTCCACAGACCGCTCCTTGTCGTAGGAGGCAATTTGGGAGACCAGTTCCGCCTCGCGGTCTTGTTGGATCCTGGCGGCCCTAGCTCTTCCCGAGACCTCCCATTCTTGCGCCTCCTTCTCTCGTTGAAGAAATAGCCACGTCTCCCTCACAGTAGCAACCCACCGAATTCTCAGCTTCTCGCTCCACGGAAACTGCGCCAGCTCCACGATAGGCTTGCACTCATTTAGCTCATCGGTGGAGATGGCTTGCGTGCAGAACGCTTGCCCGATAGCAGACGTAAAACGCCACTGCCCTTGCGCCACAACGTCCTGCATCATCTGAAGTAGATGATCCTCGGACGATATGCTGCGACGCTCCTCTTCAGACAGCAAACCATTCTTCATGAGAATCCACAAAGGGGTTCGGGTTCGCCTCACTGGAGGTATGTCGGTTTGGATGGACGCCGCGTACTTTTCGTCCACGTCGAGACGAATGCGCTCTATTTCGCGAATGCGCATTTCCTCCAATTCCCGCGCCCTGGCTTCTCTGTCCGGGTTACTGTACCTCGGCCTAGCGCCCCCCACGAGGTATTGTCTTATACTTAACCTCTCGTCGGAGATATCGGCGAGAGTCGCGCTAGGTCCATCGTCCCTCCGCACCACCTTGTACTGTTCGCGCACTTCCGCTGCATTCCCTACGGAATATGGATCGTCTTCTCCATGGAAATTCGGGGCAGTGATGCTGTCAAAGGGACACATCGCACGCGCAGTAAAGTTCGGTTTGGGGCTCCTCGCACGCCGAGAGGATGTTGCAACCTCCTGGCCTATCGTAGGCCTCTTCTCGACGTTCCCGGAGCTGCATTGCCCACCCTTCGCCGTCGCTGGATGCCTGACCGGGATCGCTTCATTGGGACGCACATCGGTATCTTCGCGGGCCTCAAAGGATTCGCTATCCTCTCGCGACCCGTCCTGGTCCTCCTCATCCGATGTGGTCGTATCGGACAGGGGCTGTGCATGCACTGCTCTCGATGCCCGAGAGGACGATGCACCTCGCTTTATCGAGTGCATGTCCCGACCACGAGCACTTGATGTAACAATCGCCTGGCTTATCGGGGCTCTGGAAGCGACATTCCCGGAAACGAAGTGCCCACTTTCCGATGTCGCTGGAACACTGTAGGCGACGATGTCCATGGGCCTAGCATCGACATCTTTGTGGTCCTCAGACCTATCGCCATCCTCGCGCGCCCCGTACTGATCGTCGTCATCCGATGACGACTCCTCGTCATCGGCTTCCAATCGGACTGCTCTAGATGCCCGAGAGGACGACGCACCTCGCTTTCTTGCGCGCGTGTCCCGAGATCCAGTCCTGGCCGCTCTCTTCCCGCCGCCTCTCGGCTTCCTGCTAGCCCTATCGAGTGGGACGATATGCTGGAAAGCAGCAATGACGTCGTCCACTGTTGTAGAATCCACCATCTTCTGTATGAATTGAGGTTGATTCTTGATGTCGAGGTTCGGATAAGCAGGCATTTTCCTGTTAGGTCGCCCAGGGCACTTCGCGTGATTCAGGTGCAGATTGATCCTATGTTTCTGCCCGACCTCCTTGCAATACGGACAGTAAAAAGCTTTCTTCTCCGGAGACAGTTCACTGGTCTTGTAAATCTGCGAGTCTGGCCCGTGCATCGCCAGAATCATTCTCCTGGCCGTGAGAGGATCCCAGCTGTCTTGCCAGTAATGCCCCTCCACCTTGAAAACTTGCTCTATCCTCTTCAGCCTATCGTTGTACTTCGGGTGGGTGGGAACAGCCTCCACCCCTCTCGGTATCTCACTGACGCAGTTGCATCTCGGCATTTTTGCAGACCTACAGCATACAGAGCAAATCAGTCATGAAACTTATTATGAAACGTGGTACATGAGAAGCTATAAACCCTAAACCAAAACCGAGAAGTTAAAGCCTTTTAGTATTCCAAACGGTATCTCCCTTGGTACTCCTATCAGCGCGGCACTTGGAATTCCAATCGTTATCTCCTTTCGTACTCCAATCGACACAATATATTCTATCATGAACTCCACGCTCACGCTTACTGACAACGTAAGAATAGAAAATCACCTGAGTGCCTTATCGTATACGGCTAAACAAATCCGACAGATCGCTAAACCCCAAAATCCTTATCGTCTACAGATAAACTTCAGTATGATTCCAGAAAGACTAGTACTGAGAATATCGAGTTCCAGAAACCCTAACTATCAACTTCCTGCGTCCACTTCACAACTCGATATGAGCCTATAGGTTTACAAACTGAATGAGAGCGGGAGGGTTTGCATGCTTACCAGAAGGCGTCGTCGGAGATGGAAGATGTCAAGGAATTCTCTGAGATCGAGCTCGCAAAAGAACAGCGCAAACGATAATAGCGAGTACAAACAAACGGGTTTGCAAATGAGAGAGAAAACGAGCCAACAGCAGCCTTCGCCATTCAGGGTTGTCTACATAGACGGACAGGGGCCCAAAGACAGCGGACGGACGGACAGTAGGACGGACGGACAGGACGGACAGCACTTTTTGGCGGACAGTTGCGTGTAAAAAAAAATTACGAACCCTAAATCAAATTTTCAACTTACCCCCTGGTAAAACACGTGTGCACGACACGTCAGACGGCTTTCCACGTCACATCAAGGGGCGGGCGCGTGCCTTCGGACCGCGCGCGCAGCATTTGGGGGCCGGGCGCGTACCAATCTGGACCGGGCGCGTTCATGAAGGGCCGGGCGCGTTCCAATTAGGGCCGGGCGCGTACGATTTAAGACCGGGCGCGTACCCCTAAGGGCCGGGCGCGTGCATAGCAGGGCCGGGCGCGTAGCACTCAGGGCCGAGCGCGTACCGTCAAGGTCGGGCGCGTACCGTTAGG